>JAXGGA010015059.1:5000-30278 GCA_038373865.1 Uloborus plumipes
TTTTTGTTGGTTGTTTTTTTTGGTGTTTGTTTGTTGTGGTTTGTGTTTGTGTTTTTTTTTTGTTTTTGTGTTTTGTTTTTTGCTTGGGTCCGGAAAGGGTGTCCAGAGTGTCATCGATCCGTGGAAGAGGGTAACTGTCCTTCTTGGTGATGTCATTCAGGCGTCGGTAATCAACACAAAATCTGGTGGAGCCGTCTTTCTTTCGGACCAAGACGATAGGGGATGCCCAAGGACTGGATGAGGGTTCGATGACGTCATTCTCCTGCATCTCTTTCAAGAGGATCTCAACCTCTTCCTTCTTGGCGAACGGTAGTCGTCTTGGATGCTGCTTGATAGGGGGATGATCTCCAGTGTCGATCCTATGCTGCGTTAAATTAGTGCGACCAACATCCTTGGATGTAGATGAAAACACCTGCTTGAAGTTGTCCACCAATTTTTCCGCAGCGTATCTTTGATCCTTCGATAATGGTGCACTCCCAATTAATTTCGAAGTCAAGGACTGGGAAGACACAGTCTCGGAGGAATCAATTCTTCTGATGATGCAGTTTACGGGAGTACAAGTTGCCAACACTTCTCCTTTCTTAATATTCCTCGGTCTTTCACTTACATTGGCGACTCTCACAGGAACTGCATTCCTTGAAAGGTCCACAAGCGTAGAGGCCACTAGTACTCCTTTTGGGCTATTATTCTGGTTATGATATTCAATGAGGCCGAATTTAAAGCTGTTGTTTTCCTTGAGGGAGCCAGGTATTAGTACTTCTGATCTAGAGGGAATCAATAAATCTGTTTGGGCTATTATTTGATGAGCGGATTTTAACCCATTCCCTGCCCCGGCCGACACACGATCGGCCGTGCACTTTGTGTAAAAACCGCTCCGGCCGACGTAGGCTCGTCCACAGAATTTGGTTCCTAACTGGCCGCGACGATCCTGTATCGTCACAGCGAACCTAGCAGTTTTCGCTCTTGACGATCCTGTGTCGGCCGTTTTTCCAGGCGCAAACCCTGTTATCTCGCTTCTCTGCTGGGTTTTGGTGCTTTGAGGGGAGCGGTACCAAAGGTATTTTCTTTGGTCAAATGGATGTAACTTATAAGATATTAAGAACCTGTGATCGTTATATAATTTATTTTATCGAGATTTTTCATCCTTTCACGTACTCTTAGAAAAACTAAAGAGTACAATGTCGTATGTCATGTATCGAGTATAATGCTTTAAATCATCAGACAAAAGTTTTTTTTATTTATTTTTTATTTTTTTTATGGAAACTTTGTTTCTTCTGCTTTCTGTTATTTAAACTCTTGATGAACAAGTGAAAAAATATTCTCTTTGAGGGGCTATTACAAGCTTGATTAAAAAATAAAGGAACTAAATCAGTGTCCCCCCCCCTACTTTTTCGACTAAACCTTCTTCATTTAAAAGCTTCTTTTGCCAAATTTATCATAATTCTCCAAATTTATAAGATATTTTTTCACAATATTTTTTGTATTGTGTTTTAATTTTTTAATCATTGATTTTAATTTTGGAACATGAAATGTTCCAAAATGTAACAGTAGTAATGCTCGTTTTGAAATTAATTTCTGATTTTAACTACATTTTGTTGTAAGAAAATCATGTGGAAGGGGTAGCGCATGGCAAATGATTTTCTGGCTATTGCTTGAATGGAAACCTGTTCAGATGGCTTGTAAAAAGCTTTCTTGGGAGACCTCCCATAGTGTTTCTTTCTGGCATCTCCAAGCTATACGACTGAGATTAAGTGGATACGGCTTTGGGGCGAGGGTATATTCAAGTAAATAGTCTTTAGGGAAACGGGGGATTTGTCGCAAGTTTTGATCTTTTGTAACTGCTTATCGTTAAAATAGCTCACACGATTGAGCTACTAAAATCCGTGCACTCAAAGTGGGATATAGACTCCTATAGAAGTTAAGATAAATGGACCAACACTTAAAGATATCTCTTTGTGTTATTGGTCGCTATGTTTACAATGCATCAAAAGTCGCCGATTCCTTCTACCCTTTTAAAAAGTCATTTACACAGCTAAGCTTTTTTTTATGATCTTGTACTAAAGCACGTCAAATGCTCTGTAAAATTGCATTAGTTAACCTCCTTTTAAGTACCCGAATCACTTTGAATTGTCTCATTGTAAAATAACCACATGGAAGGGATTGGAGCGGCACTTTTGTTCCAATACCACTGTCCTATTTGGTTCGGACAGCAAGCAACGGTGAGAAGTGTTCTCGTGGGAATAAGGCGGCACCTCTTTCCTCTCTCCTTTTCCTTGGGATGCACCTTTGTTATGAGCAGTTTAGCAGGGCTTCATTGACAGTGCTTTCTGTAAATGTCAAAATAGAGTTCAGTTTTTGTCCTTTGTGATACCCCTATTTTTAAAAGAAAAATCTTATGCTCAAGGAATGGACTTTTGTTCCTTTCCCTGGAAGAAATAACTACATTTTAGATAAAATGAAACAACAAATGAAAGTTTTTTCGTTTGTTAGGATTCCCTTGTTCTGCTATTTGTTGCACGTAATTACTTATAGGGATATTAAAAGGGAATATGTTCCACTTTATTTTGTGAAAGCGATGAGTACTAACACAGTTATGTTAGAATAGTAAATAAATTAGTGGAATGGTAAATAAAAAAATAAGTAAATAAATAAAAATGAGCAAAAATAAAATAACTGTAAAATGTTTGACAAAAATAAATAATGTAAAATATAAATAAATTACAGATACTTAATTGCGAGTATAGCTTTCAAGTTCATGTTCGACTGCAAAAACAACATTAAAAACCCCGTAGCAAAATGAGGAGAAAAGTGTTATCATACTGTGACGAAATGGAACCGGTGAGTGATGCACGGAGCGGTCGCTTTGCGGCGGAAAACATTTTTCGCTTGGGTCAGTGAATGGGTTAAGTTACTTTCAGCATTGAAAATTGCTATGTCTTCCCTCATCGAGTGCAGCTCATTATTTTTAAAGTCTATAGAAAAATCAAATTTTCTCAAAAAGTCCAGTCCGAGAATGAAGGGATCTGTAATGTCAGCGACGAATGTCGTGTGATGGTAAGTGGAACTCCCGAACATTATTTCTAAGTTCACTTTTCCTTCAATCTCGATTTTGTCACCTGTCACAGTTTAGAGAGTAACGCAGGGCGGCGTCCATAAGATCTTGAGTCCAGATTGATGAGCCACATCAGTCCTAATGAGGGTAACGTTGGCTCCTGTGTCCACAATCATTTCGCAGGGAAACCCATTCACATATGCGTGAATGACGAGTCCGTTGCAGCCGCCACTTCTTGAGGAAATCTGGAAAACTTTGGGAGCCGTCTTTCTTTCTTGGCGGGCCTCGCAGTTCCTTCGTACGTGACCCTCACCGCCACATTTCCAGCAATTCAGTGGTTGTCTACTTTGGTCTTTGCGAGCCGTAATCTTCTTCAGGGTCCCCGAGATCTCTTTGATTTGTCGCTCAATTTCTGAGAGATGAGTTGGGTTCGAATCCTGGGCACTCACTTCCACGCCCCTGATTGAATGTCGATCCTTGCGGGATGTTTGCCGTGCAGCCTCGAACTTCATTGAGTAGACCAGACCGGATTTAGGATCTTTAATGTCCGCCATCCGGAGAGCCGTCTGCATTTCTGAACTTCGCAATCCGTCTATGAAGTAGTCCAGGGCCAGGCTATCGCGAACATCCGAAGGGCAGTTCGAGATGGGAAAGCCTCTTAACGTCTGCTGCAAAAACTTGCAAAGTCTCTTCAGCCCTCTGGAGTCGGGATTTCAGCTGGAGTTGGCTGAATTCTTTTTGGCATGCTTCGCCAAAGCGAAGCTCCATGGCCGATGCTAAGGCTTCGAAGTCGCGGTGCTTGTCCTCTGGGAAGGTTGTAGTATGTCAGCTGCATCCCCTCTCAGCGAGGCTGCAAGGTGACAGGCTTTCGTGGAAGAGTCCCAGGAATTTGCTTCTGCAACGATGAGGAACTGCTTCTTGTAAATATTCCACGAGGTCTTCAGGTCAAAAGTGGCCAGTTTGATGGATGGACGAGAAGTTCCAGCTGCAGCTACACAGGCACTTGAGTTGCTGCAGGATGCTGATAACTTCGATTCAAGTTCTTTAATTTTCTTTTCCACATGGTTTTCTACTGTGGTGATTCGATCTTCCAGAGCCTCCACTTTATTTTCCATATTGGTAAATTTAGTTTCCACCAAACTTTTCATTGACGTTAGATCGCTCTTAATTTCTTCTTGACTTGAAGTTATGTTAGCGGTTAAATCCCTCTTTAATTGTTCTTGATTAGTAGCCAGCTCATTCTTTAATTGTTCTTGATTAGTAGCCAGATCATTTTTTAGTTGTTCTTGATTCGCAGTCATGTCACTTTTAACAGCGTTGATCGCGTCAAGGAGTTGTTTCAGTTGTTCCTCCATTGCTCGAGTAATCACCATAAAATTCCGATGTCAAAAAAAAAAGTCCCCAGGAAGAAAAGTCAAAGTTCACAGATAATTCCAAGAAAGTCCTTGAAGATGCTTCACGTTGGGCGCCAAAATTGTAACGAGTCCGTAGCACCTTCAACTTTCTTTAAATGAGCATTCCAATCTTGAGGAAGTAATTATAAATTTATTTACAAGTATGTACACTTATTTACAAAATGAGCAGTAAACAATTGCTAAACATCCAGCAATTAGGTAGCAAACAGTACACTGTACTCTCAACAGTAACTCAGCACCACGTATCTAACGTGAACAGTAATTAAGAAATTACAAAAACGAAACAAACATTCGCCCAAGCGAATAGCGAATAAAACGAGTCACCAGAAAGCAAATCTGAAAAGAACTAACTGACTGTGTTCAAGGCCAGCTATTTATACTCGAGAACGAAGTTTCGACAATATTCTAGCAAAATCCCGTTCATTCATAACTTCCATAATCCATTCAAGAAATTTCTATAAAAAGAAAAAAAAACACACTCAGCGCGAAAATGTCTTCATACTTCTCAAATGTAGGGCAAGTGTAAAAACTACAAAACGTTACAAGGTCGGTATACAAGTGATAAAGGTGATATCTTCATATACTTTTGCAACATGACGCCAGATAAAACCAAAATTAATAAAAATGATGCAAGGCAGGAAAAACAACAACTATTTACAAGATTTGTAACATTATGTTTATCTGGCAAGTGGTGCAAGTTCATCATAGATTGAAATTGATTATCCGACAGGCAAAATTAAACTCCTATAGTTTATATTGTGAAGCAAATGTAAGGATATCGTCGGCACCATGCTAAACTTACGAATGTGAAAATTGGCACTTTTCAGGAGTCCCAAAATACTGACTATAATTTTTTAACACCTGACGTGTTTGGTTATTTTCAATTTTTAAATTTTTATAGATATCGTTAAGTGTAAAACTATCGTTCAAAGGTATCATTTTAATTTCAATTATTTGTAAAATTCGAACTTGAAAAACGCGATTTTTCGCATTCGTTGTTTTCGCATGGTACCGACGATATAACATGGTGTCTTAAATATAGGCTGTATTAGTATTTGCTATTGGTAATCGTATATTGGACAACTTTTCATGAAAATTAATACATCTTAATTTTAGCTTTTGATAATAACACTGAGAAATTTTAGTACTATTTTATCGTGTTAACTACACACTACACTTCTAAAAGGACGGTAAGCCATTACTTTTGCTTCACCGTACAGCAGCCAGATTTGCATTTTGTAGTTCAGTTAAACATTTTTTTTAAATCTAAGATGGGCTCGCACTACTTATTATTTTTGAGGGTTTCATTAATATCTCCACTAATGAAGATTCTTTGGGAGGAGATTGAACAAAATGGGTTCCCCGAAAGCGCCAGAATTCGTTCGTTAAGCTCTTTGCACCAGACTTTCGGCTATTCGTGAGAAGATTCTTGGACATAAATAGATCTGCTCTCCTCCCCCCAGCCCTTATTGCGTGCCCTTTTAACTCGAGCATAATTCAGTTCGTTCAAGATCAGTCGTTTTGTTATCAAAGACATCCAACACCTACACAGAAGCAAACACGCATTTTGTTAAATTTCAGATTTTGTTGCTGCAAAGCAGCTGAATTTAGAAAATCTTTACAGAAATATAAAGTTTGATTTAAAATGAGAAATGCTGCAAATATAGCATTGATGCCGAAAAGCTTTGAAATAGCTATTTGCAGACTTTTCATAACACTTTGTGCTTTATTTACGTGGTTTTCCATTTTTACCATATTTTAACGCAAAGCATTTGTGAACGATTTTTTATTTAATTTTTTTTTCTTTTTTTCCCCCCGAGTCAAAAAAGGGGGGGGGGGGAAAGAAATACTTGGAAGAAAAAAGTTATTTTTCAACTACTCTGTCAAGTACTCTGTCAAGTACTATCTTTTTTTACATACACTCCAATTCTTCATTATTGCTTCTAAATTCAAATACCTCAATTAAGACTACACAAAAGAGCGGAATATTTTCTTCAGCCTTATGGAGCAGGTGTCTTTTTCATAGGAGAAAAAGAAAAAGAAATCAAAATAAGTTAAAATTCTGCAGTAAAAGGAATAGCCCACTGGAAGGGCTATTTTTTTTGGTTCGTTTTTTAATCTCCTGTTGACCTGACGGAAACCTAATTCTAGATTTTTTTTCCTCAATCTAGATGAATAATGCGAAAAAACGTGAGTGAGGGAATATGAATGATCGATTTTAAATTACATGCTAGGAATATTTCATCTTGATTGATACGAAATTGAGCAGAAAGGAACTAAATTAATATCAGTGCCATTTATATTTTAATTGAGTTTCACGTACAAAAACTGGAAATTCCCAACATTCTTATCACTGATACAAAAAAAAAAAAAAAAAAAAGATTTCAGCCTCTTATGTAGGTCAAAGTGGAGGGGTATCATTCTTGAAAAGTAATAGTCCAGTGAGGGGGTAAACGACACATGATTGAAATACGTGATTTGTAGTTTCATGCATTTTTTTTTCTTGAAAGTGTTCCAGATCTTTTTTTAAATGAGTTTCTGTCCAAAAGTGAAAGATTTCTCCGGTAGTAAGGATTTTATGGACATTCTTTAACACGATGGGTGGTATTTTGAGGCCTTTGAGTCTTTGAAGGTTCCGACTATTCTCTCTTTACGTATACATAATATCCTTGATTTTTTTCTGGTTAAGTATCAGTAGAGCTAGGTTGTTGCTACATCCGGGTAAGAAGGTGTATCTCATGTAAAAGATCTTTCACTATCTCTTTTCTTTTTAGTGATGGTAAGGTTGAAGGTCAAAAGGTGCGGAGCGATATTTTTTAGAGGACAATAGATAAATTGTAGGAAAGTAGTTCAACAGCTAATGTAAAATAGGTTCATGGTTGAATAATTATCATGCGATGTTTCTATTAACTATTTGAAGCATATTGTTTTTAAACTAATACCATCAATAAAATATTAATGATGCAGCTAAATCATTGAAAAAAGTACATGCACGAAGTACAACTACACCTTTTTCATTATCAAATTATCTTTATTTTCTATTTTCAGCAACAATTAAAATGCAAATAAACCCAATACAACCAACCAACAACCTTGAGTACTTTAAGTCAATCTACCAATATATACCTATCAATAAAATGTTGAAACTAAAATCTTGCTCTCTCCCTTTCCCCGCAGAAAAAGAAATTAATGCCCCCCCCCCCCCATTTGTAAAAAAAATATTTACTTTAACTTAAATGTGCACATAGCCTTTAAAAATTCAGAAAAAAAAGTTCTTTGCAATTTAAAATATTTCGCCGAACAAGTTTTATAAAAGACATTAAACTGCATTACCTATTGCTTTCAAATGTAAAACGATCGACCAACTCTATTGTTTATCATTTACTCTCCAATTTCGATTGCTTAAAATGAAACTTTTTTTTCCGAAATCCCGCTCTTTCTTCTTCCATGGCAGAAAGAGAAAGCAATAACTCAAATGCGCAAGCACACTTTAAAAATCCTTTAAACGTTTCTTCGCAATTAAAAAAAAATCGCCAAATAAATAAAACAGTCATTAAGTTACATTTTCACTAAAACATTTAATTGGAAATTCCCCTCTCTCCCCTTCCCCCGCTGCCAATGATCTTAAGGATATCACCCCTTCCTCTATTTCTCTCTCTCTCTCAAAAGAAGATAATAATATTAATAATAATAATTTAACTCAAATGTTATCACACCCTTTAAAAATCCAATAAAAGACCCATTGTAATTTGAAGTATTTCTCCGAATAAATAAAAGATACATTGAACTAAATTTTAACAAAAATGCTTCAACGGAAATCCTCTGCTTGAATTAAAATGCGCTATAACAAAATGAAGCCTTTAAATATAATCAGGATACATTTATTTCACTATTATGTTTTGAAATATAATATTTATATATTTTTCGCTCAAACGTACACTAATTTTTAAATACAACCACTTAACTCTATCATGGAAAGTAAAGGTTTTGAAACATGTTGTTTTAAATTTATCACCAAGAGAAAACAATCGAACTAAGTTAATTGTTCCCACTTCAAGTTTAATGAACTCGTATATAACCGAACTGTATATATCAAATTTATCAAAAGTGTCATTAAAATAGATCAAACAGTCTGATTTTATTGTCTTTCCTTAAAAAAGATTGATTTTACACCTACTTTTCAGCAAATGACGATGCTAAATAAACAATATATTTCAATGAAACTTTATGTCGGTGTCAGTAAGCCAAAAAGATTAATGTTTGATTGTTTAAAGTTTCTATTCCTTAAGAAATATAAACAGTTCTAGTTTAATTTAACGCATTTTTAATGTGAGATAAAAAAACAACAACATCACAAGTGTTTGAGACACTAAATGCATGCATCAAATGCTCTAGTAGTGAAAAATACTCAATCAAAATGATAGATCAGATGACAAATATAAGCTAAAAATCAACGATTGGAAGAAAATAATTTGGAGTACTATGCAGAAGTAAGGTATGCGGAAAGAAGCCAGTGGTAACAGTAATTAAGGACATGTTCTTCTCGTTGTAGTTGGCGTGAAGTGCTTGAACGATCTTCTGAAAACGAACGAAGTTGTGTATTGTTATCAAGTCAAACGGAACGTACTGTTCAACCTCGAAAGGAGTGCCTAGCACCGTTGAACGGTTCTATGGGCGATTCTCTGTAAACTGGTAATTGGCTGTCCGGACTGAGTATTTTAAAAATAATAAAGTGTAATAAAGTAATTATCGCTCTTAATACAAGTAAAGCATCAATACTTTGTGACCCAATTGTATTTGGAGTGATAACAATTTAATTTTTTTTTCTAGAAATTATCTAAGCGCCAAAAACACAGTCCCCTGGCTGTCCCAATCCCATAGTTTGACTGTTAAAGATAGTATTTCAAAAAACCTATTAACACTACATAAATTTGGCAATTAATATCTAAAAATAGAATAATGAAGGTATATTTTTCTTATGAAATAAGGTATAATTACGTATTTCTAAAACTTAAAATTGTCATGTAAATTCTGTCCGGAATTTTTTCAAACAGTCCCCTGCAACAAATTCAAAGCTGTAATACGAAAAATCTATAACTTTTGCAAATTCTTTTTGGCATGAAGTTTAAAGTAATCAGTGTGAATTTGCCGAAATCGCCGAGAACGGTGTTGAAACGCTACTTTGCTTAGTTTGAGAGCCACATTTGTGCTGAAAGTATGCATCGTGATCGTTGCGAAAACAGTCCTCTGGGAAGTGATTTTATTAATGTCAATTAATTTAATTATAAAACATATTAGTTATTATGTCCACGATTTGTGCCTCAATTTATAGGTAGTCTCGTAACTAATTATGTTCCAATAGTTTTGCAGATATTACGCAACAAAGAGCAAAAACACAGTCACCTGGCACAGTCCCCTGCCTAGTTATACCAGGTTGGGGACTTACCCCCTATCATGATTTATCAGAAAAACACAAACTTCAATTGGCCCTCTTTCAAACCAAAGTAATAGATTCATTTTCTGAGCAATAGTATTATAATTATACGAACATTTCAAAAAACCGTGCCCGGACAGATTTCGTGTGAAAAATGACGAGTTTACAGAGAATCGCCCCTATTTCAAAAAGGGGTGAATGCTTGATCAAGAAAATGCACCATGGTAACATTTCTGCTTAGTCCGATATTATTTTATTTTTCTAGAACTGATAAGGAAGGGAAAAGAAATTAATTGAAATGTTATTAAAAGAGGAAAAAAAAAACATCAACTCAAACCAACATGTCAAATAAAGGAACTCAACGAAAAACCAAAAGCAAAGCAAAATCTCCACCCATTCCTTATCTTTCTCTTAGTATACCATCTCACCTATTTTGACAAAATCAGTAGATACCTGAGGCAAGCGCAAATGTATCCGAGGTAGCCGGAAAAAATATCAAACTGTAGTTATTGTCTTCGTTTTTTCTTCTGTTGTTAAACGCAATTATTTCATTTATAGTACGAGCACTCAGTGTCCTTAGCATATAGGCGAAAAATTAATTTCATATTTTTATACGTTTCACCCAGTTTCCTTTCGTTTTAGGTAATTAAGTAACTGCTAATTTTTTTTTAAATGTAAAATCAATAACACGTGCCGCAAAGGGGGCGGAAAATGAAATAAAATTGCCAAATTCTTCCATTTTAGTTTTTCCAGTTTTTATTTCTATTTCAATTTAAAACAAATATTGAGCAGTAGTAATATGTTAATTAAGTTCAGGAATTGCTTAAATACAAAATACATATGTTGTTACAGCATACGAGAGGGCTACGTCCCTGCAAGCTGTCGCTCACCGTGCCTCGAAACTAAACAGTTCTATTTAGATTGCTTTGCAATCTGAGCTCGAAATTTTCTCGTTCACTACCTACTACATGAATTAATTTAAAACTGTATTTTGATGTTTCTTTGATACATTTAATTTATTATGGGTCATAAAATTTTGCTTTTTGATTTACTAAAATTTGAAGAAAAGCAATTTTGTTAATGGTCACATTTACAGCTTCTTCGGCAAGATTTAAAATTTTAGGAATGACCCTTTGTTTGAGACTAAAAAAGCCTCTGCAGTTTTCTTAAGAAAAGGATTTGCAACATTTAAAATTTTCTATAAATTATGAAGTCTAAGTAAATCTAGTTTAGATTTACTGGAAGTGTTTAAACCTTTAAATTTTGATAACATCGCTGTGTGAAAAATTATATGTTTATACCGAGTAAAACAGTAGGTTATATGTTGTTCCAATGTAAATTTCTTTTCAAATTAAATGATTTGAGAAGGTTCTGTGTTCACGAGTTTTACCAATTCTTTCAATTTTCACAAAAAAAAAAAAAAAATATCTCGATGATGTGTTTTTGGACAGTTATGCTTGTTTTAGAGCAGGGCTTCCCAAACTTTTTAAGCAGCGGACCCCTTTCATGAATCAAAGTTCGGAGCGGACCCCTGTTGTTAGAGAAAATGCAAAGATAATTTTTGTTCGTAGTGAATTGAACTTTAAATAAATCAACTAGTAGCATATGTAGAATTTTCCTCCAGTGGGAGATTCATTTTTTTCTCAACCAAATGTGAACATTGTTTGCCCCCCCCCCCCCCGCTCCCTCAAAGTAAATGAAGTTGAAAATTTAACTTAAACCAGACCTGGGCTAGATTTCTTGATGGTTATTTTAGCGGGAAAAAAACAAATTATGGCGCATTTTGCTCGTAATCTCAATTTTACAGTCATAAATATTCAAATTTATCTTTTGTCAGTAAAAAGAAGTTCATATTAACTAATATATCTTTCGTAACAAAGACCGTAAGTTAAACTGCACTCTGCACTTTTACATTTGTAATACGAACCTAGTTTAAGTGCATAAATTTTTGCATACTGTACCTTAAAAAAAAAAAAAAAAAAAACCCGCAATTTTATGCGATTTGTGGCGATGTTAGAGCAGTTTTTGGGGCACCCACCCCCAGAAAATTTTAAAATTTTAAGCCTTAAAAACCCGCCAGTAGGCCTTTTTTTTAGACATATTAGAAGGAGCAATAGGTCCAAGACAGCACATCAGGCGATTTTTCAAAATCCTTGCTTTAAAAATTCTCTTTTGAAAGATCTCTTTGTTAACAATTAGATTAAATGGGGTATGGGGATAATCTGCCGGATTTTTTTTAAATTGAAATTTCAATGAATACTTTCTTGCAATTTGCTAAATTACAGCTTTTCAAACGCACTTTTAGAGTTTGGTTGTGTTAGGAAAGAGGGATATTCGTGCGCTCCACAAATTTTTTAGAAATGGAAGCGTTATAAACGTAGGAATCTGCCATTTGGGTAACGAAAGGGTGCAAGGAAAGATCCCCGGATACTTTTAAAAATTTAAATTTACAATTTCAAACGTAAAATAGCCCTGATGATATTAAGGAAAGTGGAGGTCAGTAACTGTTCCCCAGGATTTTTTCGAAATTATAGTTGTAAGAGCACTAATCCATACGATCAACGGTGAATTCATGTGGGAGTGAAGTTTCGGGGACCGTCTCCGGTAAAGTTCTTGAAATTGAGGTCTTAAAAGTATCTTGGAAGGTAGTTTCCAAGGCTTAGCCTGAAGTTATGTCAATCAAATATCCATATTAACATGTCAATCAAATATTCATATTAACATGTCTATTAAATATTCATACAAACATGATGACAGACAGTACGATTTTGTCAGAGCAGAAAACAATTTGACTGCATGATCTTGCAGCAACCTGTCTTAAAATATTGAGTATGGCATGAAGGGCAACTGCATACTTCGAAAAGGAAAGCTCTGGCTTTCAAAAGCAAAAAAGTAATTTTAAAGCTTTAAAACCCTTTTTTTTCGTGATTCACCGCGGACCCTTGACTAAAGCTCGGCGGACCCCTAAGGGGTCCGCGGACCACAGTTTAGGAAGCCCTGTTTTAGAGCATTTTATTTCACTTTTTATTGTTTTAAGTCGACCAGCTCGTAAAGTATTCAGAGTCTGACCGTGATGGAGGTGTCCCGAGTTCAAATCCCAGCTTAGGCTTTCTTTCTCCTGTTCATGTCCCTTCTTTGTGCGAATGTGTTGTTTTGCTGTGAAAGGTTGCCTACCCTATAAACTGGTAGTCCCTATGGCATGTGTGTACTGCGAAAGTCGGACTTCACACCAAATTACGGTACAGTAGAAAAAGTGAAGCAGCGCACCCCAAATTGCCAGCCTAACTGACACAAGACAACAACAATATTAATGTTCCACTTCTTACTTCACTTAATAACTACCACAAATTTCTGTGAAATATCCCAATATTTGTATACGATTAGTAGGTGTTTAATTATTCTATAAAAAGAAATATTTAATTTAGCAGTAAAATTTCCCCCTTTTAATGCTTACTTTTATTTAATATTTGATCGTTGGCTTTAAATGTTCAATCACAATGTAAAGAGATTAAAACGAAGTTACCGCTCAGGAAATAAATAGTTTTGTATCTTTTTTTGTCTCAACTCTAAATCCAATTGGGTGTGTGTGCATTTCCATGTCCTTAAAAACTCCTTATAACTAAAACGTCTTGGGTAGTCAAAAGCAAGCCGCTCGCGTGTTTCCCGAAAATTCCAGGTTAGACCTTAAAAGTCTTCCACGGTTAATTAGGGTATAATTCAACCAATTGTTAGAGAAGGGTGGTCTTTTGATTCATCCCTGTCACGGCACACAGAAAGCCCATTCAGTTGAAAATTATTTTCAAGGAAATGTTGACCTGAGCTTAACAGGTGGCAAGTTGCGGGTTAGAAACAACTGCTCGATTGTTATTGTGATCACTTAGCTGTGAGAAGTGGAACAACGCTTTGCGGGGGACCTGTTCATTCACCTCCCCATTTGGAGAATATTAGTGTTCCATGCCAGCAGGCTTGCTGCTGATATGTGTATTTGGATGAGACAATTTTTGAGCATCTCAGCGACATATGAGTGAAATGCGTAACGGTTTTTCTCTGTTGGTCAGAATAAATTAGCTTCATGCAGTGTAATTTGTCTTATTCCTGAAACCCGATCAAAAAGGGGGCGATCCCCCCTGTCTTGGGGTACTTTTTACCGGCAAATTTTCGATATTGAAGATCTAAAAATGAAATTTTATACGAATTTTAATTACGCTGGGTGAAGAAGGTTTGGGACTCCCCCCCCCCACCCCGGAAATGTTTCAGAAGCGAAGTACCGAAACCTTTGATCAAAATTTGTAAACTAGTAAGTATAGTAAAAAGTAAGTAGAACAATCCTTTACCTCCCTCCCCCCTCCTGAAAAATTTCTGGATCCGCTCTTGCGACCAAGACATCTGAACTCGAGTTTTTTTAACCACCATTGTGATTCATGGAACATGTGCGCTGATACGTACATGATATGTTAAATTTTAGTACCTTTGATTAGGCCCCATATAATTAAAAAGGTCGTGCAACATAAAAGGTGTTGACAGCTAAAGTAGATGAAGTCCATAAAGAATAGTTCTGAGGTAGAGAAGATTGAAGTTAATTTACACGGTGCTGATTCCAGAAGTGATTTATATGATATTTCTTTTTCTTTTTCCACTGTTTAAAAAATAACTTAAACATGAGTCAAAATTTGATAATTTAAGAACAATTAGTTAGGTGAAAAATCTATTTTTGTATCAGAACTAATTTGAACTGTTAACTCAAGAGATTTCAGATACAGCAGGAACCTTTGCAGAATCGCGTGTCCTGCACCTTTAGAACGAATTTGGGTCATTCCATGTCAAGTGTCCCAAATTTCGAGAAAATCCCCACTCGACCCCCTCCGATTTTTATGAAATTTTTTTTGGATGTACATATAAGACTTGCATGAAACCATACCAAATTATAGCTCTATAAGCCTTATGGTTTAGCCAAAAAAAATTATTGAAAAAAGTGCTCTTTTTCGTGTCTTGAAAAAAATGACCAAATCGTCAAGTTTGTGCTTTTATTACTCGCGACCTAAGACGATTATCAGGCTCAAATTTGGTGATTCTGATCACTGTTTAGGGTAGAATAGCCTACTTGTGTAACAAAAGCTCCATACACTGTAGATTTTTTGCAATTTGCTGCCAAAGTTGGTAAAAAATCGTATTTTGGTAAACTTTGATCATACGTTATCAGCTTGTATCTGCTAAGAGAATGACTTTCTGAAGCTAATTCTTTCCTAGTTTGTAGCCTGATAGTTCGTCCGAAAGGTGTGCAAGTGGCATCTCGATAGCTCAAATAATTACTGAATTATGCTAGTTGAAATTCCAGTTAAATTTCTTTTTTCTCAATTTTATCTCAATTTCAAAGGGCAATATCTCAAAAGGGTCATCTTGGATTTCAATTTTCTTTACATCATTGGAAAGAACACACTTTTCTTAACTAAAAAACGTTATTTTATATCATCCGAAATTCTGTTTCAAGAGCTTAAAAATAACACATAGGAAAAGACTCAAGCTCTTATAGCAGCGATAAGAAGATAATTATTTTTGTTAAATACGAAACTTTATTTTTTGCCATTTCTTGAGTTTTTACGGATGCGCACACAAAACCTAAAGTTCAAAAACATCTAAAAAAGGTTTTTTTTTATCAGAACATAAGTACAATAGCTCTTGTAATTTTTAATAGAACAAATTGACATCAACTTTTGAAGTCTATGTCTTCTTTTCTTTGATTTCACGTTGAATGACGTACACATTTTTGACCTGCAATATCCCTTGAAACTGGTTTGTCTCAAAAATAAAAATAACGTTTTTGAGTTAAGAAAAGTGTGTTCTTTCCAATGATGTAAAGAAAATTGAAATCCAAGATGACCCTTTTGAGATATTGCCCTTTGAAATTAAGACAAAATTGAGAAAAAAATAATTGGACTGGAATTTCAACTAGCATAATTCAGCAATTATTTGAGCTATCGAGATGCCACTTGCACACCTTTCGGACAAACTACCAGGCTACAAATGAGGAAAGAATTAGCTTCAGAAAGTCATTCTCTCAGCAGATACAAGCTGATAACGTATGATCAAAATTTACCAAAATACGATTTTTTACCAACTTTGGCAGCAAATTGCAAAAAATCTACAGTGTATGGAGCTTTTGTTACACAAGTAGGCTATTCTACCTTAAACAGTGATCAGAATCACCAAATTTGAGCCTGATAATCATCTTAGGTCGCGAGCAATAAAAGCACAAACTTGACGATTTGGTCATTTTTTTCAAGACACGAAAAAGAGGCCTTTTTTCAATAATTTTTTTTTTTTTTGCTAAACCATAAGGCTTATAGAGCTATAATTTTGTATGGTTTCATGCAAGTCTTATATGTACATCCAAAAAAGTTTTCATCAAAATCGGAGGGGGTCGAGTGGGGACGCCTCGTACACTTGACATGGAATGACCCAATTCGTTTTTTGCTGAAAAATTAGAACCAACTTTACTTCTCTATGAATATTTTCTGAGTTACCATAGGTAGTGATACTTAAAGTGGTAAAATTCCTAAGAATTTTTTTCAAATCAACAATCAACGTAATGACTATGATTGTTCAAAAAAAAAAAAAATACGATGCTGAAAATAACGGTTGTGGTTGGTCACTTTTAAAAGTTATTCACGCCTACGCGAAATAAATTAGAGTTTCCCCTTTCTAATTCAATATTATACTTCGTCGGCACCATGCTAAAATTAAGAACATGAAAATTGGCACTTTTCAGGAAAGCCGAAACACTGAATATAAGTTTTTCCCACCAGACGCGTTGGGTTATTTTCAATTTTTAAATTTTTATACATATTTTTAAGTGTAGGACTATCGTTCAAAGGTGTGTAGAATTATCGTTCTATCGTTTCAATTTTAATTATTTGTAAAATTATGAATAATAATTGTTTAAAAATATTCGCTATTTTACCAAAATGGACATTTTTGGTCGAAAGTCACTGAATTGAAGGTAAAGTATCGAATATGAAAGTTTAGAGAATATTCGATATTTTGCAATGAAGTTTCATGGCATTCATTTTGGATACTTTACATCTAGGATACAAAATTGCAATAAAAATTAATTTGAGGCGAAATGTGAAAATTTTTTTTACAAAAAATTTATTTTTTCCTGTGTATTTTTTGTAAAAAAAATTCACATTTCGCCTCAAAGAACTCAACTGTTCTGTTAAGACAAAGAATAGAGTATGACATTGGCAAAGAAAATATTTCAATATGTTGTTGGCAGAGGAAGTTATGACCGTTTGAATATCGGTAAAATATAACATTTTTCATATTTCGGACTTACGCAACTAAAAGTACGTTAAACTTTCCTCTGTTATTTATACATTATTTTAAAGTGCTTACACTGGTCTTTCAAACGATACCACTTTTGCCGTGCCAACTGAAATGTACAAGCTCAAAAAAGCTAAAAAACGTCAAAAATGCCTTGTTTTAAGGGCCTTCACTGACCTTACGGCAACAACTTACCACAAATTTAACATTCATTTTGTAAAGTTTCAACCTTCTATATTCCATATACAAAAAGAAAATTGGAGTTCAACCGTTTCTGTTAAAAGTTTTGGCTCACAGCAACTAACATGTCTTGAAAATCCGCTTAATTTTTGATGCCGCACCTTCAACTTTAGGGATCTATAAAAACTAAACAACTCAACTTTAGAGCAAAACATTCTGGATTTGGTCTTTCAATAGGATAATAAACATTCGGTAATTTTTGGGAGAAAATCTGAGAGGTCATGAATCACCCCATAATGCTAGGCGTGACAGTTTCTCAGATTCTTGCTCTTAACATAAATTGAAGTCACTCATGTCGTCCACAGATATGTACTTGTCCTTAAAACTAGCTTTTGTGGCTTATCTTGAGGTTTTTCATAACATCTGGGATGAACGCTGCCTTTTCTTTAGTTTCTTGAAATCTCTGGCTTTCGTGGATTGTCCTGTAAGATTTTCCTACTTATTCATCACTGTCTGTGTGTCGGACTTTTGCAACATAAAGTCTGTATGGCTTTTCGGTGTATTTTACTTAAAAAAAAGTCTCCAGAAGCAAAACAAAACCTTTTTAAATCTGCAACTTTCTATCATATTCCAAGATCTAGTTGCTCACGAGAAGTGGCAAACAGTAATAAATCCCTGTTCTTGTCAAGAATTTTGGTCAGAATCTTGATTTTTCAAACAGTTTCCTTTAAATAAGTTTGAATTGGACAACAGAACAAAGTGTTCCGATTCACCCCTCAAATCCTTATCCTATGTCATTATGAAGAATTTTTCATTTTTATGCCACAATTGAAATATGTTCTTCTAATGTGGTACTCTGTTGCTCAGATATATGCAAGAGAAAAATACTCTTCTTAGATTTGAAATATAAAGGGGTCTGTAGTTACAATACGAGCGATTCCATACCAAATAACCGAAAAAAAAAGTTGGTCGCACGACCGACTCGGATTTTTTTTAATTTGGTACACAGATTGATGGTATAGAGGTATGAAAAAACCCGAAAGGAAAGTTACCTGCTCCACTTATTTCCCGAGATACGGGTTCTCGAAGTTTGTCCGGACCTTCAAAATACTAAAAAAAGTGATGTTATTTAATCATTTTTTATAAAAAATCGTACTCATGCAAAATAAAAGTGTTAGATATCTATGGAAACTAGTTACTCCAGGCATTCAAAAAAAAAAAATACTAGAATGTTCATAATGAAAATTGCTAAGGTACAGGGCTCTTTAAAGTTGTAATCACAAAAACTCGATTTTGCCGATTTTGCTAAAATTGAGAAATTTATTCCAAAAAAAGGAAGACATAACCAAAGGTTTACTCACTTTCTGGTAGTGTACAGATGTTTTCTATAAATGGTTACACAATGCATAACTTTGATTTCTCACTCCTTCTTGGAAATATATTAGCTTAAAGATAAGCCATAAGGCAAAAAATGCGTTTTTGGCCATCTTGGCAGCCATTTTTCTCATAAAGGGGGAGCAGTAGAAACTCAATTTTTTAAAACATGCTACTGATATGTTAGCTATTCACAGGAAAAGAGTTTACTTTTGGTTATTTCCTCCATTAAGAGATATCCTGCTGACAGTATATGCATGTTTTTCGCGACGACCATACGCTTTTGTTCCCCCTCTGATGGACTTAAAATTAATTAAACCAAAAAATAATGATCTATTTATTAATAGCTGTATTATCTACCCAATATGTCATGAAGTTTAATTTATTAAATCATTGAACAATAAATTAGATAATTGATGAAAACAAGAAATAGTATTTCTCTGATGCCTGAGCATTATGCATTCATAATTATAAAGCACTAAATACTTTCTTGAGAAATTAATTAACATAAAGGAGCTCTAAATATTTATATTATAAGCAATACCCAATCTTGTGATTGGGATACTCCTGTTTTTAATTGAAGAACTTCTTGAATATCACATGAATATCAGGAAAATAAATGAGGTCTTTTCGTTTGATGTAGGATATTTTATGACAAATTTCATTTGATGGGCTACTAACTGAGCATGGTGATAAAGAGCTATTAATTTCAGCATCGAATTCCATTTTACTTTATTAACAGTTAAATATTTACAAAATAATTAAATAAATAATTTAATATAAAGCCATGCTTGAAGAATTAAAATGAGTGCTACTAATTTATTCCCATACTGATCCTTACAAAATTGACATGCGTTGAGCACTGATAAGAACTGACAAGAATAAGTTTATTCACTAAAATATTAGTTCACAGATACTATAAAGCATACATTCTATTTTCTACAAAATAATACTGCAACAAAGAACAAGGGTATACTCCTGTTTATAGCCATCAATCAGGAACATCCAATCACAAGATTGGGTATTGCCTATGAGATAAATATTCGAAGCTCCTTTATTTTAATTGATTTTTCTAGAAATTCTTTAGTACCTACCCCTTTATACCCTTGTTCTTTGTTGCAGTATTACTTTAATCGGTTATTGTAATAATGTTCTTCAATTCATATTTTTTCTTCACAAAGTTAAGAACAACGTTTTCAGATCTATTAAGTAAAAACTCATGTTTAACTAGAAGTTTTCCTCTAATGGGCATTATTATAAAATTTGACAAAATTGTTTCTGGTAAAACTAGTAGCATTGATTTTTTTTTCTTTCCTTTTTCATCACATTTTGGGCTGAATATTTTTTTCCCTCGCTCTTAATTCTAGAACAATGATCAATAAAAAAAGGGTATTTCTTTTTTCATTCCCACAGCAAGATATAGAGCAATGGATATGTTTCGGGTAATAACCGCTTTTCAGACATAATGCTTCTGATGTTTCACTAGAGCTATTTTTTATAATTTCACCTCAGAACAAAAATCGCCTTCCTAGGAATGTTTAGATTTCGGTGTTCTCTTTGCGTAATAAGCAGATTAACGATCCTTTATGAGTAATAAAGACTTAAGTTACATTTCTCTTGGCCCTTTTTTTCCTTTATGATAGACCATTCGTTGTGAATTATGCTACCACTAAAAAAGTTCAGGATAACCTTTATTCCGTTGAATGAACGTATTAAATATGATGATTTTCTGAGCGATAAAAAAGCGCTGTTATAGTATAAATTACGTACATCCTTTTTTTTTCCTTACTCACTTTTTTCTTTCAGTACAGTACACTCTCGATTATCCGCGGAATTGGGTGGCACGGGTATCGCAGATAACGAAATTTACGGATAATCCGAAAAAAGCATAAAATAAGGGGTAAAAAAGAAAAAAAGTCTTATGCTTGAAAATTGCATTACACTTAAAACGTGATATGTAACTACAAACAGTGACGGTTGGAACAGCATAAAAAATATTTGTATTTGAGGTTCTCAAGAATGTTAAATCTATAAAGAAGTGGTACTTACGATAACACCCAAGTAAAATAATTTACTAGATGAAGTACACCGCATTCTTGGGTAAGAAATAAAAAGAAAAAAAAACAAAATTTAAATTCCTGTTTTTTCGAAAAAATCAGTTAATTGTGTTTGTTTCTTTCCCGAGACTCTCGCAGATAATCCGCTCGTGGATAATCGAGAGTTTACTGTATTTAGTAAGAAATGAATTCATTCCTATCTGCGAATACATATGCTTTTTAAAGTTTAGTACCAGCTTTGAAATCAGCAGGGTTGATACGGTTGGCATGAAATTAAACTATAATGAATAATAGGGTGTATCGAAAAAAACTTCTTTTCGAAATTCAATTTACTAAGTTGATAAAAAGTTGCCCCTTGTTTAGGTGTCCCGCACGAGGCCTAAAGTTTGTGAATTTCTTAAAAAATATTATTTTTTTCTGATTTTTTTTCAATATTAAGAATAAATGTTAAAAATAATTCAAGTTAAGAAATGTACACAGCAAAGTCGGAGGACAAATTGGGTTTGAAAAACAGTATATTAAACAACATTTAGATCTTACACATTTATTTTAAACTTACGTAATTTTCACCCAAACTAGAATTTCACAATTCAATGCGCCTTGGTTAGAAACTTGTTTATGAATGTGGAATCTATCTGAATTAACACTTGAAACTGGGAATCATCTGTGATTTGTGTGGAGTAAAAAGTTAAATAATATAAACTATAAACATAATTTAAGCCCCTCGTCACACAGTGCCCGCGTTCTATCGGGGCACCCGTGATGGTAAACGAAATACTGCTCCGCTAGCGTAGTTGCTATAGGATTGTAGAAGAACATATATATTTGGTTGAGGAAACAGACACTAAATATTTCGGACATGGTGCTCCAGCATATGGCCCCAGGGAAAGAAATTATAGCATCACTGGAAAATCAAATGGTGCTATTAGATTTTCAGAAAAGTCTTTAGAACCCTCACTACAAGCCGTGGTATGTTTTGTTCATTTAATGTATTACCACTTAGAAAGTTAACGGTGGCTTTTGATAGATCGACTACTGGACAAAATTCTTTTAGTTGACCTATTGGAGAATTCTTACAATATTGCTAACCAGGAAAGTACTCGACTTAAGTAATAATGAAAACCTCCAGAACCTCCAGAAATTAGATAAGTAAAGAAAAACCACAAGAACTGTTTCTCGTATACACAAGAATCTAAATGGTGTATTTATATTTTATCGTTTGCTATTCATATTTTAAAGAACTTCTGATGGCAACAACGATTCATTTCCAGCCATCAAATGATTAAATATTCATACAAAGTTCTACAAAACTTCAGAGTTTATTACTTTTCAGCTGATACTTTTATCAAGGTTTTATGTGATAATAGTAAAATATTAAAGTTTGGTATTTTTTAGATTACATTATGCGTTTTAATACATTTATGAGCTATATGAAATTTTAAACAATCACCTTTATTTCAACAGCAAAAATAAATGAACTAAAATTTAAAAAACTGGGAAAAATTATGATTAAAACAATGAAAAAAAGTTTGAGTTTATAATTTTTTTCTATCCATGTATTTTAATTTTTCTCACTAATTTTGAAAAACAGAATGTTCAGCAATCACTAATGACAACATTTATTCATTCTATGGCTTTAAATTAATGTATTTAAACAAAATTTTGACAAAATCCCGGATTTATCCACTATTGTATTATCCTAAACTAAGATTTACAACCCAGTAATTATTTGGATCAAATATGACTTTAATAGAACAAACTACTTAAGTTTTCTCCTTCCTGGTAGATAAATAAACGTTTAAATTTCAAGAATTTTGAAATGAATCCTGTTAATCAATCAATCAATCCAAAGGAAAGCACAACAAGCAGAAATATCAATGTGTTCCAATTAAGCAATGCTTTATTTCCCTTACTGTCATGTCAACAATGAAGTTGATTTCGTTGTTTATTGAAGACTCTTTTGGCTATTTCTTAACAAAAAAAAAAACTAAAGATTTTTTTTCAAAATCTCTGCAGTTCTCCATATTTTTTGGCAACAAATCAAACTTGAGGCGTTATTGGTTCGTTTTCAGGAGAGACTATTTATTTAGTTTTTTTTATTTTTTCAGGTGGGGATTACGTTGAATTATTTTAACTGCTCAAAAGAAAAAAAGAAAAATCTCTTTTTACTTGTTTTACGATTAACTCCTTTCTTGTAGAAAGTTTATTTAAAGCACCGTTAGAAATTTCCTGTTTGGTCAGGACTTTTATGAAAGTGAACTTTCCCCGCAAAGCTTACTGTTTTTTTTTTCTTTTTCTTTTTTTTTTTTTTTTTTTTTTGTGTGTGTGTGTGTTCAAAATTCTTGATCCTGCTCAAATTTGAACGAAAAAAAAATTAAAAAATGAACCATGATAATCAGAGGCTCTGATTTTTTTTTTTCAATAAAAGAGTTTCTGCTGATCTCGACTGACATTTTGATCAAAATCCTTGACATACAATTTTAAGCCCACCGCATCATTTCATAACACAGCTTTTTAAGACTCTTCTTGAAATAACATCACGTGTATATGATTAAAAAGAACATAGAAATGAAAGAAAAGAGGAATGACTTTTAAAAAAGATCAGTGTCATTCAACAAGAAAAAAAAACATGAAACTGCTTTATTTAAGTCAGATAGCAAGACCTCAGATTAGACTTTGATCCAGATAAAGAGAGAAGTATGAACTTAAATCAAGAGTTGAGTTGCTTTCTAGAAATTGTAAAATTGATAGTAAAATTGAAGAAATGAAGAAAAAATTGCTTAGTTTCAAATCAACCAAAAGTGAGATTCAAAATCCCATTTTCTAAAAAATAAAAGTCGGAAGCTGGATGTCGCAATCGAGCTGTCGGTACATGTTAGTAGCCTTAGCCCTTCTTAGAGAGGCAGTGTAGGATCTACGATTTTAGTGAAGCGGGCGAAGAATTGAAACTGCCGTCCTCATCACTCATCTTCCTTTCAGGTTTTATTTCAAATTCTAAACATACCCAAGGGCGGATCTAAAGATGATTCAAGGGATGGGCGATTGTCTCATGTATCCTTTACTACGAACCTTGATTTACAAATACTGACCTCAACTGTTTTGGACTGTAATTTCGAAACGTATCCGGAGGAGAGCCCTAAACCTCTCTTCTGCCAATGCAATGCAGTAATTCTAAGTTATTATTATATTCATTTTTTCAAATACTTTTCAGAACTCATATTAAGTTCATTTTTTACTGAATATAATTAGTGCAACTCTGAATAAGGTGATCGATCTCAAGAATACATTAACATCACTAATAAAAAGATGATTTCCTGTATTTCAGTGCACTAATAATAAGATAAGTACTGTTGTAGAGCACTATTAAATATTAATGAAAATTTCTAGATAAATATTTTGCTGTCAAATGCAGTGTTTACAGTACTTAGGAAATTTATAACAATATGCACCGAAAAAGCTCTATATTACAGTTCCAACTGATTGCTGTTTTAGTTTTTTGTCGTAAAACTTTAGTGGAATAGGAATTTACAGTAAAAGAACTGTTAACATGGAAGCCATTAATTTCTGCTATACCTTTTCAGGATTTTTTTTTAACGTTTATTTTCCTTCTCTATTGAAAATATCATTCATAATTATTGTAATAATGTTCTTCAATTCATATTTTTTCTCACAAAGTTAAGAACAACGTTTTCAGATCTATTAAGTAAAAACTCATGTTTAACTAGAAGTTTTCCTCTAATGGGCATTATTATAAAATTTGACAAAATTGTTTCTGGTAAAACTAGTAGCATTGATTTTATTTTCTTTCCTTTTTCATCACATTTTGGGCTGAATATTTTTTTCCCTCGCTCTTAATTCTAGAACAATGATCAATAAAAAAAGGGTATTTCTTTTTTCATTCCCACAGCAAGATATAGAGCAATGGATATGTTTCGGATAATAACCGCTTTTCAGACATAATGCTTCTGATGTTTCACTAGAGCTATTTTTTATAATTTCACCTCAGAACAAAAATCGCCTTCCTAGGAATGTTTAGATTTCGGTGTTCTCTTTGCGTAATAAGCAGATTAACGATCCTTTATGAGTAATAAAGACTTAAGTTACATTTCTCTTGGCCCTTTTTTTCTTTATGATAGACCATTCGTTGTGAATTATGCTACCACTAAAAAAGTTCAGGATAACCTTTATTCCGTTGAATGAACGTATTAAATATGATGATTTTCTGAGCGATAAAAAAGCGCTGTTATAGTATAAATTACGTACATCCTTTTTTTTTCCTTACTCACTTTTTTCTTTCAGTACAGTACACTCTCGATTATCCGCGGAATTGGGTGGCACGGGTATCGCAGATAACGAAATTTACGGATAATCCGAAAAAAGCATAAAATAAGGGGTAAAAAAGAAAAAAAGTCTTATGCTTGAAAATTGCATTACACTTAAAACGTG
>JAXGGA010015060.1:0-30268 GCA_038373865.1 Uloborus plumipes
AGTAATTCCAAGAAAGAAATCCCTTTTTTATCTTAGCATAAAACGAAGCTAAATAAGAGAAGTGCTAATTAAGTATCAAAAGAGATTGTTTTTATTTTTCAATTTATGAATCATTATTTTTTTCTTAAAAATACATAATTCTTCAATGCTGTGCATCAGTTTTTAAAAAATTAGGGGCCCCTTAGGAAGATGAGGCCCCAGTCCCAGGCCTAGATGGCCTGTGCCATAATCAGGCCCTAGCAATTGTGTTAATTAGGGCTTGTAGTACTTGTTTTTAATTCCATATCCAGCACAAAAATATTTTAAATTAGATTCTGAAAAATATTATAGTGTTATACATATTCAGGAGCCCCGAAGGGAGGTCATGAGAGTTTTCCTCATTCGGCAAGCTCGAAATGACAAGTCGGCAAATTCAGGAACAGTATTACTTTTTTTGTGAAGACTGCAATATCTTCCTGTTTTTACATAATTTTGTTGCCTTTGAAAATAAGAAGACCCGATTTATAAAACTCAATTCGGCTGTTGTCAAATGACCATCATGCTTTAAATTGTGATAGATGCAATATTCTATGATATGTCATACAGTCAATACGCTTTAATCTGTATATATGTTAACAACAATAATTTATAAATCATGAAATCAATTGTTTTGACTATTCAAAATACACTCCCGCTGTTATTTATCTAAATTCCAATATTTGTCAATGATTTTTTTAGTGACACCCATTGTCTTTTCTCATAAGTAATAGTATAAGGTCTGTGTGTATGCAAACAATGGAAAACAAAAGTAAAAGCGTTGTCTGCCGAGCATTGCCAAGTCAACGATACGTGCCGATTGAAACACTAATTTTCGATTGGTTGATTTGGATCGGAATAAAGGCGTGGCTTAATATTTTTCAGTACGTTCGTAAACACGCCGAATGTTAACGTACGTTCGGAATAATTGGGCAGAGACTACGCAGTTACCGCACGTACGGTTATCAGCATACGTTATTAGAGTTCGTTACGATGCGTGCGTACGTTGACGGCATGATTAACGTACGTAAATTTACGTATGGGCAGAGACTAGACCCCTAGGTCTTCTTCGCCAAAAGAAGATGCGTCGCCAAGAATGAAAATTTTAAACCAGTAACCCCTTCTAACCCTTGGAAATGGCGCGGCGGATTTGTCCTGTGCAAGGCAGAGGAGGGATAGGGGTGGCGGCGGAGATGTCCCATGCGGGGAAGAGGGGGATCAAATTTGCGGCGGAGATGTCTTGTTCCGTGAGATTTGAAAACAGTATGCAAAAATTGTAACCGTGAAATATTTTAAAACATTTTTTTCCGTCCACGGGACAAAAACGGTTGAGAAACGCTCTATTAAAATTAATTTTTTTTCTGAAAATAATGTTGTAGTAAGGTTTTTTTTTTTAAGTATAGGAATAAAAATTAAATGTTTTTGTAAAAATAAAAAAGGTAAAATAGTATTAGAACGTTTGCTGGTAACCAGCTTAAGCTTGAAGCGACTTGATGCAAAATTCGTAGCATTATGATTTTGTTTAATTTAATGTTTCTAAAACGGAGAAAGCATAATTGATAAGTTATGAAGTCAGCAAAAGGTTCATCTTTTACCTAAGAAAAACAGAACTGGCGCTTTAAAAATATCACTTTTTAGCCTACTTTCCCGTTAAAAATAAAAGAAAGACGAAAAAAGTATTAAAAGTAGCTTAATGCATCGAAAAAATATCGCCAAGTTAAAAAAATAAAGAGGTAAAATGAATATCGAAAAATTAAAAATTTGAAAGTAGGGTATTGAGATGGGGAATTTGTGTGTCGGTCGGTCTGTCTGTCTGTCCCCCCCTCCTAATAACTTTTGAATGAACATTCCGATTTGGACAAACTTTTTTTTGTTGGAAAGATCTCGGCGAGTACAGCTCATTCCCATATTTGATTTTTTGATTTGAACAATTTTTGGTTCAACTTTGAACCGTTCAAACAACCGGTCCCGCGATACTAACTTTTGAATGAACAGTCCGATTTGAACAAACTTTTTTTTTTTTCGAAAGATCTTTTCAAGGATACTTCATTCCGTATCTACATTTTCGATTTGAACAATTTTTCGTTCAACATTGAACCGTTCAAACAAGCTGTCACCCCTAATAACTTTTGAGTAAACAGTCCGAAAAAAATGACTGACTGTGCAGACGATTTTTTGTTTATTTATTCATTTGTTTTATTGAATTTATTATTATTATTATTATTATTATTTTTGGCAGACGATTTTTTTTTGTAACAAAAATGTTTCATTCACTAGGGCATTTTATTCTTAATTTATATTTAACAACTGGCAACGGATTAAAAGTGAAATTCGAGACATTTTATCAACGGACGAGTTTTTTTTTTCTTTTTTTTTCTTTCTTTGATAAAATGTGTTTTGATGTACTTTGTACTTTTAATTTTTTTTTGAAAACAATTGTGGAATTTTTCTACGGAAGAACTGTAACAGTTACATTCTTTAAAAGGTGCGACAAAACTTTATTTATTCATTTATTTACTTTTTATGTGTCTATTTCATCTGATGAGAGAGGTATATTTTGCTTTTAAAGGTATGTTTGACATAATTTTTAGTCTTAGATAATCAAGAGAATAATAATCAGATGCTAGAATGCCGATGTCGATGTACGGGAAAGTAGGCTCGTTTAGTTCTTGACAGAACTTCTTGTTATTTGCTCAAACCGTTTTGAAAAGTAAGGTGCAATCAGTAATAAAATTCAAAGGTGTAGCAAAAGTCTTTTTTAATAGGATGAAACATTCAGTTACGAGTAGTAACAACAGTAAACAACGTTAGAAAGCACAAATAATAAACTACAATAATTTACATTGGGTAATAATTTTTGCTTTTTGACGTCGTGCTTAGTATTAATACTGTGTATCACAAAGGTATCTATTAATGCTGTATTTAAATCGTATTCAATAGATAACGTTTTCTCCCGACATACTAGTACTGAAAAGTACAAACCGAAAGGACTTTACGTTTTAAACATAAATTTTTGTGCAAAATAAATAAATTACGATTTTTAAAAATGCTTTCTTTCAATGCATGCAGAAATAAGATGTTGATAATGTAAGGCAGCTAAGATTAAGACTTCGACTTGCAGAATAAGATTATTTGCTTCTGATTTGGAAAACAAAACGGTTGCTTAAAATTTCGTTTCGTTAAATTCATTACAAAGATACTTTCAAAGTCGCTAATAACGTAACTTATATTGTATGATGTAGGACGAAAACAGCTTTAGGTTTTTTAATTTAATTTAGAAATTAATGAGTGAAGAAAATATGTATTAAATATATTATGTGTGTGTATTCATAAATGTATAAATAAGTATTAAGGTAACTTAAATGAGCTTATACTACACTGCAAGGTTTCTTGACATTAACGTTGTGACGTCAGCGTGACGTTAGCCTATGAAAAACAAGCTAGATAAAACGTCACAGCCTACTTGGCGAATTAGAGGAGATCGCTAACTGCTTGTGAGCTATTCTTGGCTCCGCTCGTAGTGACGTTACTGTCAACCTAAGTCGCTGTCTAGTATAGTAGCTCTCAGAAAAATATTTTTAAACTCCCTGCAGTCCAATTAACGCCATTAAGTATTAAGAAGTGTTTTCTTTTTTTCAATAATTTTATTTGTTTTAGAGAAAAGATGATGTAACAAAGAAGGGGAGCAATACTTTCAGATTTTAAAATACTTTCAGTATTTAAAAATTAACTGCAAAATTCATGTTATCAATTCTACTTCTCCAAATAAAGATAAGCTTTTAGTGCATCATACTCAGGTTGTCCAACAGATAAAGGTTAAAATAAGTTAATTAATAATAATAATAATAAACCAGTTTAAGGAATACCAATATTAGTGTACCTACTATAAAAAAAAAAGGAGGATTAGATAGATAGATAGATTTTATAGATCTTGCTAAATATTGTCGTAATTGCATTACGGGTATATGGCAGATACAAGGGAGGGGCGATGGGGGATATTTCACCAGCTGTCTTTCAGAAATTAAAGACCTAAAAACTGAAGTGTATAGTCCATTTGTGATGACGTTAGGAGAAGGAGTGGGGTTCAGGGACTTTCCTCTGGTAGTGTTATGAAATTAAAGCTCCAAAAAAAAAAAAAGTTTTTGTCATTCTTCAATGATGTAAGCGCAGTGGATGTTCTAAACGTTCCCCCTGGATTATTACGAAGTTAAAGTTCCAAAAACGCGAATTTTAACTACTTTTTGGAACGAAAAACAAGAGTGATACTTTCGAGGACCTCCTGCCCCCACTTCTTTGGCTAATCAGCGATATTTTAGATGTTTTAAAACATAATATAGTGATACCCCCCCTAATCATGTTTGAATTAAATACGTTGTAAGCGATAAGTTAAGGAATTATTCAATCGCCCCTCGCTGAAAAATTTCTGTTACGTGTATACTCTCTGTAAACTTTAGCTGTTTCAATGCTATATTTACATTTTAGTAATCTCAAAAAAAAAAAAAAAAAAAGAAGCCATTGTTTGTCCGGATCGGTGAAATACCGATCAAAAGTTTTCTTCAAGCTAATCTTTTTGGTAATTGGATTTTCAATACAATTCAAAAGTTTCTAAGTCTTACTCACCACAGGCAAGAAAGGAGGGAAGACGTCACCGATAATCCAAATCCTCCACAAAAAAGCGATTCAATATAGTTTCCAATTACCAGAATGTCCATTTTTTTACTCCTTTTTGTTCTTTTTTTAACTTAACCTAACTTTTTATCTAAAAAAGAAGGAATATTTTTTAAATTTTGCATTTTCCCCCTCAAGTTTTTAAGAAAGATTTGGTCATCTAATGACGTCCTTTATTAACCCATTAATGCCTGACACCTTTTTTTCCAAAAACATTTTGTATACTGGTTACAAACAGTGTTTAATGGACGGAAAAAATAATAAAAAAAATATTATGTAAAAAATGATTATTTTATTAAGGAAAGAAAAATCGTCCCTTAAAAGTTACGATAGACCCCAGAAGGTACATACTTGTTTTACTAAAAAAAAATTCTGCCTGCGATATAGTATTTAAAAAGACATTTTATAAGAAGAAATAAAATCAGCAATTAACATAAACTGGGAAGCTAGGAATAACTTTGAAAACTTAGCTTTTTTTCTTGAGATTGTGAACTATGTCATTTTTGATAAAGGTCATATTAAAACTGCTACAGAACACACTTTACAATGGTTATGTGCTGCAATCTGTTAATAACGAATTGAAACAATACCAAGGTACTCATTAAACATGATTATGTGGTTGAAATGTTCATTTTGGGGAAATTCAGACCCTTTTTTGGACCGTCCCTAAAAAGGGACGCTAGGCACTAATGGGTTAAAGTTATCGAGATTAGCTCTAAGGCCATAAATTTCCACCGTCTTTAATTTAAAATTTAGTTTTTCTCTTCCTACTCAAAATGAATTCATCTCGAGTACATTAACCATATCACTGAGATATTTTTAAATAACTAAGATCAAAGACTTTTTTGTTATTAAGACGATTTTTATATATCTGTTTTGAGTTTTTGAATTGGTAGTTATTAACAGTATTTAGTTCGTTTGATTAATTATTTTCTTTAAAAATATATTTGTTTTTCTTAAAAAGTACTTCATTCACCGTCCCGTGTTCACGCATACAGTAGCGTAGTGAAGTGGAACCAACTGAAACATTTATTTTTGCCAAAGTACAGTTTCTATATGTGTCTTCCACTCTACCTATTTATCTATTTGTATCTCCACTCTGTGCACGAACGCACACTCACACACACATACAGAGTTAATTTTATATTTTTATACGTCTCAACTCCTGTTATTTATTTTATTTATTTTCTTTTTTGCAATAACAAATTGTTATGTTTTCTCTCTGGACCTCTGACGTCGTATAGTCCCGCTTTCAAAAAATGGCAATCTGTCAAAGTTACTCGCCAACAAGCCCATGATCCGCTCACGTGACTCCCACGCCTTCGTCATGCGGAACAAAATGGCGGACACAGATCTACTCAGATAGTCCACCTACTCCCGCTGGTATGACCCCCTGCTTTTACTGCTGGTGCAGGTTCGCCTCTAGTCCTCGGCAGAGCAGATGTCCTATACACACAACATAAATACTATCTGAATTTCTTAGATGAAACCTTCCGCTTATTTACGCATGCGTCAGGTCTTCTCTGATCTTACTAAAAGAAAAGAGTTATAGGTAAGATAACAAAAAGGGGAAGAATAATTAGAAGCATTTTGATCCGTATCAAGCAACGTAGAACGATGCTAATTTCAAATACATAGTTTAGTTGAATACGTCAAAAGGATATCAAATGCAAGTTTTAAATTGAAAATTTCGGAAAGTTTCCACTCAGAGCCCATCACCCCTTTTTTAAGTGGAATCTTTCGCGAGTACTAGGCGTGCCTTTCACGGACGGACCGTACACGAACCTATCGCAATTCGTCAGTGCGAAAAACATAACCTGTATTCAAGATGTTGAAATTCAATACTTTTTTTTTTTCTTTTTTGGTTGTAAACAGCGCAAAACTGAGAACCTACGTCATCTTCATTCGCAGTTACTGTAAATACGCAGCTAATTCGATCAAAATCGTTGACTGCACAACTTAACATAACAAGTAATCCTAAACATGATCGATGCGTGACAAATCAGGAGATTGAACAATGTGGCGAAAGGAGCTCTCTGAAAACACCCAAGCTGTGTGTGACAAAGCATTTTCCCGAAAAAAAGGGCCTCCTGGGAAGTCTGCCATGAGTACCAACACACGTCACTGAAACACATCACGAATGTATCTGTCGACTATCATGATGTTGTGGGCCAATATTAGGGGGTACCACATCTCCTATTTTTCCTATTCCAGGGCACCTCGTCATATTACCGTAGTAGGTGCGATGTGCCGCTGAAAAGCAAAACCGCTAGTGATTAATGTATGCGAGTCATTCTCATAAAAACAGTCATTTTGAGCTTACAAGTTTAAGAAAATAATAGTTGATGAAATTATATGAAACATTGTACGAAGATAGATATATTTAAGGATTTAATAAAAATAACATTGGTTCTGAAAAATATTCATAATGTTTAGAGACCTAAATTATTTACAAAGTTAAAAAAGTAAGAGTACACACGTTTATTTAAAGTCGTACGAAGATAAGACCAAGCTATCAATGATCTTGTCAAACTTTCGTGTCTTTTGATACCTAGTTCGGCCCTCAATACTCTACCGCTCACCAGTTCTTTTGTCATAGATATACGGCTGGATTTTAATATACAAGATGTTTTCTTAGTTACACAATTGTCTAAATATAACTACGATGCCTGCTTGTTACTCAAACTACAGCATAAACTTATTTATGCGTCGTGGATGGGAGAAGTAAGATAATTATACGGCACTGGATGATTAGCCGTTGCACACTAAGAATGAGTTTAATAAATAATTTTGTTAAACAATCTCGAAAAGCAGTTTTTTGTGGAGCATTCAGATTTTCATTCCTATTTTGCAATTAAATAAAATATCTTTTTTTTTTAACTTTTAATTCGCTTTACCATGTTGATTTTGTTTCTATGCCAACAAATAGCATCATTACGTGAGCCGAATTTGGCATTGCTAATAGGCTTTCCTTCTTTGACAAACTGAAATAGTTTGAATAAGTCTACTCTTTAACGTAACCTCAACTTTTGATTTATCGCTTTCCATTTTGAAATTTCCTTTTTAACAGTACGGAAACTGTTGTTCCTGACTTGAATAAAGTTCATGCTAATGGGTAGGTGTGGGACTGTAGACCTACTTGTTACGCAAAAATGCAGGAAATCATGACAGGATATCTATATTTTGAGCGAAGTTTTAAACTTTATACCAAACCTTCAAACGAATAGGGAGTATAAAATGACAAAGAAGGAAAAAACAGAATAATACAACAAAATTTTTTATGGCTACAAATCTTTTTAAAAGTCTTAAAATTTCTGGTCCAGACAGTAGAATTTTTATTCATTTTTTTTTCAAGAGAAATAACTCGTGCTGCGTTAGTGAAATTTCAACTTCGGCAATTTGTTCTTATTAAAGAACCTCTTTAATAAGAACAAATAATTAAAGAAACTAAATTTGGCCTTTAGTACTTGCAATGCCTCATATTTCATTTTACTTCCTTTTGTCTCTAAATATCTGATATTTTCCAAACCACCCACACACATTTCGTAAACTATTTATGTTATTAAGAGTCATCTTAGTTTGCTTGAAAATAATTACAATCACGAATTGCATAAAAACGAAATAATTTTTATCTTATTAAATAAAGACGGATACAACTTCATCTTTATTAATCTTTAAAAGCTGCTAAGGTATTTAGGCATTCATTATGGAACAAAATTTCAGTATGTCACATTAAATATTTTCCTGCTCATATAAGAAATCATGTAAGATTTATACTCGTATAACTTCCAATTAAAACTTTGAACTTTTTAAAGGGAACGTTAATTAAATTAAGGCATTTGTTTCTGTTGATATGAAAAAAAAATGAGTAACGTTTAGTAATGAAATTTCTTGTAGTTGGCTTGAATTCAGATATTCATAATTGTTTACTTAGTAAAATGAATTTTCCGCAGCAGAAATCATTTTTATAAGCATAAATAAGTAAAATATATTTTATTAACTGCACCCAAGTTTGTGTAAATTTAAAAAAAAGGGCTGTACTATTTTGTTGTCTAATAATTTAAGATGTTATTTCAACGAGTTCAAATATTTTTTGCGAAACAAAACCTTTAATTTCCTCTAGTAGTGAAACGCTAATTACACTATACTCAAAGAAATATATATACCAGAAGTAAAACATAATTTGTTTAATGTTTTGAGTACGATTTACACGGCATTCTTAAATTGATTCTTCTTTTATGCTAGAAAAGGTGCATAAGTTTTGAATGAAAATAATTGCATAAACTAAACTAAATATTTGAATTTTTTGTACAAATTGAAGGTTTCAACACGTAAGCTATTTGTTTTCTTACTTCCAAGTATTCAGGAACAAAATAACTTACATTTTTAAGTGCAGTGCATGTGTATAAAGAGAAACTGTTCATTGAATACTCAGAATTATATAAGTTGCCAGTTGGTGAGTTCTTTAGTCTTTTAACCCTTCACTGCACGGTGTGCCAGATCTGGCACAAACCAAATAAACCCTTATATATTCCTATGATTTTTAAATGCAGTTTAACTGAGCTTTGTGCCCCTTCTGGAACATTGCTATAATAGTTTAGTGTGATTTTTATGCATTAGTTAGCTGCACTAGTCTAGGTATTACAGTTCTTGCTTTTTAAAAAAAAGGGTCTGCATTTCCGTTAGAAGTGTGCTTAGTCATTATTTCCTTTGTTCTAAAAATGTTTAAATACACTTAGTGAAAAATTTGTTTATACCACTTATGGCACAAAACACATTGTAGATTATTACACTTATCGGTATACAAAGCATATGCTATGTGCTTTGTGCCATATATAGAACAAACAATTAAAACATCATTTTTAGTGCACATTTTTAAGATTAATTTTTTTCTTCATTTTTCCTGAACTCAGGGTTATTTAAAAGGTAACAAATGATTTTTTCATGAAAATATAAAAAATCGTGCAGTGAAGGGTTAACTCCAAAATTATATTTTTTAAAACAAACTTTCGAAAAAATGTTTCTAATACTAAAAAAAGCTTTTAGTTGGTATTACGGTCTAGAAACTTAAAGATATTTCAAACCTGGTAAAAATATGTACGTCAATAGTATGCAATTATATTTGGTTACTTTAAAATGGGTGTATCAAGTTCAGAAATTTTGCGCCGTCTCCATGGGAACCTTAGGAAAGAAAACAGCCCCATTCTTTTTTTATGCACTGCTGTTGATTCATTTCATTATTTTATGTTTATCGAATGTTGCTTACGCTTTTATTTATATCTTCATGTTTCAGTTATTTCTCAACGTTTTCTAACAAATCTAGTTAATAATAATCTAGTAAGTAAACAAAGCGAAAATTTCAAAGAAAATGCTGTGCTTTATTAACATTGATTTTTCAATAGAAAGCAATTTTAACCGTCTGCATTTAACCATTGTTGCAAAGCTAAGTGAGGAGAAAGTCCATAGCGCCGTAACTATGACAACCATCAGGGGAAAAGTGCGGAGAGTGGTAAATAAATTTTACTTTGAGCCGCCACTTCTCGTTACACACGGTTTAACAGCTGAAAAAATTGAATAAAATGAAAGAAAAAGGATGAAATTTATAGACTGGGAGGAAACTAATTAATAAAGTGAAAATATAAGGATTTAAGTTTTAACAAAAAAAAAACTGTAAAATCAAAAATTAGATTTAGGAAATGGTAAGTAAACCGAAAAATTCGATGTGCAATAAAAACTGACTCCAGATTGTCTAAAATTGAAAACAGAAGTAGAAATACGGGCATCTGTCTAAAAACTTCAGCTTTGAATTAAACTCCCAGTATTTAAAGAAATAAAATAGAAATGTGCTGAAAGCTGAGAAAAAGTAATAATAACACCGCTACTACACGTAGTTTTTTTTTCTGTTTTCAAGTTTCATATTTTTCGCTTTGTTTTTTGCTACTTTGAAGCTTAACGAAAGTGTAACGAGAAATTCTAAATAAAATATGATTCCTGAAATCAAATATTCATGAAATTTTTCGCAAGAAGAACAACACACTTGCTTTAAAAAAATTCCCATGAGACAAAAAAAAAGAGAGAGAGAAATATTTGTTAAGATAAAATAGCACTGTTTGCATTTCCTGCAGCAAATAAAATTAGTTTCGTGAATTTTAAATGACCTTTTGTCCAGCAGTTCGAGCTTTCATATTGATTCGAATGAAAATATCTTTTTTTTTCCTCTCTCTAAGACGGACATGTTTCGACTGCTATAGTTAATTTGCTGTTTATGAAGTGGCGTTTTACTTGTGCTGCTACTATGTTAGAATATTACTTATTATTTCGCCTGTAAGCTACTGGGCGCTTCCACTGGTACGCTACCAGTTTTTTTTTGGCTCTTTTTGCTTTATAAGAGGTTTTTTGCCTCCAACTCGACTAATTTCGTATTCCATGCTGATGAGAACAAAATAAGCTCGAAGCAGCTGCCCATGGATCGAAATGGTCGAGTTGGCGGTGTATTGCATGAGATATTATTGTTTAAAGTTTTGCGCCTCCACGTATTTGATTATGATGATACTTTTTCAAAATTTATTAAAAAATATTTCCCGTTTTCAAATGACCATAGAATTTTGTATCTAGGTAAAATACGTCACAAAGAGCCACCTGGTGGCGATAACTCAATTTTGTTTAAATTGCTCTTTTTTTTTTTTTTTGTCGTGTCTATGACTTAGCCGAACTTAATAACTCCATGGATCCTCATAACTGCTTTTGCGATTTATTGGATGTTATCGTCTTAAAGGTCGACAAGTGACGGTAATACACCAATTTCTCTCAGGTTCGCACTTATTGCTGGACACTCAAAGATATGACAAGGTGTAAGCTGTGTATTAGGGTGGGGCGAAAAATAAAAAGTTTTTCAGATCAACTTCTAATAGTTGTCAAAAGTTGTCTTTGGTGATAGTTAGCTTTTGCGCAAAATTTGAGAAAAATCGGTTAATATCTTCAGGGGGCGCTGCGATCGCGAAGTTTTACCATAGCTTTGTTATGAATTTTATGGTTAAAATATCGAAAAGAATGCCTTTAGCTAGTCTCTTTGCGATTTTTTTTACTCAAAAGATGTCTTCATGCATTAAAAGCATTCGAATGACTCACAAACATTATTTTATCTGATATATTTACCGTAAAATGGGGTGTATAGGAACAGCGGGGTCAATCGGAACAAAACTTCCCGACCGTACAAAGAAATTCTTCATAAATATACTATTGGGTATTTTTCGACATGAATTTTTTTTTATAAAGGTAAGATCATAGGAAGTAGGAAAAAATTACTTTTGTCAATCTGGCAAGGTTACTGGCTTCTAAGGAGGGCTGCACGTGGAATGCTAGAAAACATCAAGTTTTCATAGACTGCGAAACTTCATATGCAAGAACAAACCTTCTTATATTTCAAACCTAAGAGTGGTATGTTTCAATTATACATGTATCTGAATAACAGAATACCACATTAGAATTTACATTTTTTATAAATTTTGTCCTAAAAATGAAGAATTCTGAAAAATGCCATTGGAAAAAAATTTACGGGGTGAAACGGAACACTTTGTTCTGTTGTTCCAATTCAAACTTATTTGAAGGAAACTGTTTGAAAAATCAAGATTCTAACCCCAATTCTTTTAATCAAGACAAGGACAAGGATTTATTATTGTTTATCCTTTCACGTGAGCAACTAGATTTTAGAATGACAAAAAGTTGCAAATTTCAAAAGATTTTTTCTCCAGGAGACTTCTTTTTACTTAAAATACGAGGGGGAAAGTCATATTGACTTTATATAGCAAAAGGCCAGCACACAGTGATGAATAAGCGAAAACATCTTTCAGGACAATCCCCGAAACCCAGAGATTTCAAGAAACTAAAGAAAAGGCAGAGCTCATCCCAGAAGATGTTATGAAAAAACTTAAGCCAAGTCATAATTGCTAGTTTTAAGGATAAGTACATATTTGTAGACGACATGAGAGACTTCCATTCATATTAAATCTTTGTATTTCAATTCAAAAGCATTTCTTAAAATTACTTTTCAGTTTTCATCAGTTCAAAATTATTTTAAATTTTGACAAATTATAAACGTTTACTGGTATTGAAATTATACTTTTATTTGACAGTTATTATCTGTTCTTATTCTCCCCCATCAATATTACTCATGTTTGTGAGACCTATTGCAGGTTAACTTTTAAAAAATAAAAATTTTAACATGTGTTCCGTTGACCCCTATCAGCGGGGTGATTCGGAACACCCACAATTTCCTATATATTTTAATAATAACTGTTCAAAATGTTTTGTCTTTGCTTGGAATATCAAAAGTAAAGCAAGACCGAAGTTTTTACCCAAAAAATCAAATTTAAAAAAATCTTTTAACTGCTTTTTTTGCAATCAAAGCTGAAAAGTGTTCCGATTCACCCCATTTTACGGTATATTTAAAAAAAAATCACTTTTTTTCACGTTTTTGTTTCTTTTTAAAGGCTTGAATAATTTTTTGCGAGTTATTTCATATGCTTTGAATGCATGAATATATCTTATGAGTAAAAAAAATGCAATGAGATTAGCTTACGGCATTGTTTTTCATATTTTAACCATAAAATTCATAACAAAGCTATGGTAAAACTTCGCGATCGCAGCGCCCCTGAAGATATTAACCGATTTTTCTCAAATTTTGCACAAAAGCTAACTATCACCAAAGACAACTTTTGGCAACTATAAGAAGTTGATCTGAAGAACTTTTTATTTTTCGCCCCACCCTACTGTGTATCTGGGCAATTGCTACAGTTTCTATAAATCCTTTTACCCTCTCCATCAATTTTCATGCCCCTGTGATGGCCGGTTCTCAGCCTGGTTATAGTTTTTGTTATTGGTCGACTTGTATTTCTTTCACAAAGCTGGTGTTTCACTTGGATGGATTTATATCTAAGTTTAGATTTCGCTATTGCGTTTGCATCTTGGAGATAGACACTGTTGTTGTTAGTATTAAGTTCTCTGGACTCCTTGGCTAATTTATCAGCATATTCGTTGCCTGCTATTTTGGCAAATTGCTCAATTTTAGGTGAAGATACGACTTTTGTGCTTAGCATGGCCGTACGGACGTTACAATCCAACTTTAAACATAATTTACTATTTTTTGTAATCAAGGAATCTACACCCGAATTTAAGACAGCATAAAAAAACATCAAATATACAAGTCGGAAAAAATGTAGATTTCTATGCAACCACTAATTGTAATTATGTGTGTTTAAAGATTGATTGTTACGTCCGTTGAGGGTGGGATTACCATACTGTTTTTGAATTTGACATATAATGACGCCTATATGCTACTGTTTGAATATTGCCCATTATCACGCATAAATACCTCTCTGTTTGATTATGGTCCATTATTATGCTGGTCCATTATTAATTTTTTTGGGGTAAAATGCATAAATATTATATAGTTTAAAAAAATTTCATGGTAAAAAATGAAAAGAAAATCGGTTTTATAAATTGTGTATCCTGTAGGATACACTGCCAAAGTAACAAATAAGAATACATAAAACGTGGCTCACTCAATCACAATATCAACTAATTTGGCACTATTGTAGATTTTATAAACAATAAAAATAATAAGCAAATAATAAAAAAAATAAAACAGAACATACCTGTAATCGACGTGACGCCATGTTGTTTTGGTAGAACACACTGTAACACTTATAAACTTAATACTTTGTAAATAGCCACACTAAAGATAGATGTTGAAAAAGAAGGTTCGAATAATGCTATAGGTTAAAAGCCAGCCCCCTAGAGGGCGCCTAATTCAAATTTAAAAATGTAGAAAGTGATGTATCCTATAGGATACATTGCCAAACTAAGGGTTAAAGTAATACATTTTTGAAGCAATCCCGGTTGAAAGAATAATTTTTAATCGTTCTGATTTCAAAATTTTCCTTAATTTTAATTTAATAAAACATCATCACCAGAAAAGACTCTTAAAATCGTACCGGGCGATGTAAATTATTTTGAAAAACAACTTTGTCTTGACAATTTCGTTGTCTAACCTCCATAGGAAATACCGGATGCGCATATTGATTGCTCACACTTACATAATTCATTTCACTACAGGTTTTAAATGTTTCCATCGCAATTAATTCACTTCCAAATTGCATGAAATCCCTAAACTGAAGGATTTAAAACTACTGATTTCTGGACATTGTGATTTTGCGAGATGTTCTGATTGCAGTAAATAGGATTAAATGAAGAGTGTTTCGGTCCTGTTTAAATTCAAACAGCTAATGCATTTCTACTTGAAACAAATTTGGAATATTCAAGCGTCGTGAATTCTGTACTTTATTTGCTGAACACTTGAATAAAACATTGAATAATTTAGTTTGAAATAGTTAGATACGAAAGTTTAAATTGATTATATAAAATTCTTTTGAAGTTTCAAAACCAACAAGTAAGCTCTTTAGTGTATTGTTTAAATTATTAATGAAAGTTCGCTACTGAAGCTTTGGTCAAAAGTGTGTTCCTTATGGAGTCGTTTTGTATTCAATTCAAATAAAATGGACAGTCAATATCCCTACAAAAGAGCAAATTCAGAATAACTTTTTTTAGTTGTTGAAAGAGTTAGCAAAAATAATGCTTTAATTTCTCTATATGTATACATTTTGGAGAAAAAAATAAATGATTACCTTATGCATAACAAGCAGAAGAAGATAATTAACAAGCAAACTATCATTTTCTTTTATAATAAATTTTGAATACTAATCATTTCCTTTTTTTTTGGCCTTCTTGGCGGACCAACAGTTTGTTACATAACAAGTTTAGGTTCAGATACCGGCTCTTTCGTTTTCAGACATTTATGAAAAAGAAAAAAAATCCACCGAAGACACAGAAGGCATAAAAAAAACACTAGCCTTGAAATCGGAATTCAATTAACATAAAGAAGAAGCTTGTTTGAAAAATATCCGGATAGGTTACTTTCAAAAATTTATAAATAAATTAGTGAACATATATTTCATAAAAGTAAATCTTCAGTGACTTTCTGCATTTGAATGTAAATTTTATTACAAGATTATTTTATTAAGATGTCAGAACAATTCATGCTCTTTGTGTCATAAGATACCTATCACGATATATTACACCATCGCCATTGCTTAAATTACAACCTTCGTACATTATAAGGTACTTTGATGAACAATTTAGTTAGTTTTAGCCACCCTACTGAAATTGTAAGCAAGTTAATGCATCTTTTGGCATAAAACTGTTAGAAACTAAAATACTGTTAAATAACCTAAAGCTAATATTGATACTTAGTATTCTTAATACCATTGAAATAAATAATTAACAAATTTCGAAGTGATCCTGATACTAATGAAATATAAAAAAACTATACTGTTATGCTAAGAACCGAAGTCGTATCTGCACTTTATATCAAAAGTGACTTACTGTCTCGAGGGCATTCTTTATAACATATTTTACTTATATGCAATGCTTTATAATCACTTTCAAATATGAAACATTCCTTAAAAATTCTGTAGAAGCGTAATCTGAATCAAATATACATAGGCGTAAAATTTTTAAAAGCAGTTTGTCATTTTTAATTCTTCTGCAGGTATGACTTTTGTGCTCAGCACAGTATAGTATACTTTTGATTGGAAACGTATTTTGTTGCTCTGCGTCAGTTGCGTATTAAAATGAACTTGGACTTTTTAAGGCAGGGGGGGGGGGCTTTCTTTAAAAAATCATTCAATAGCTCTCATGGGAAATGATTCTTTCGTCTCAGACTAGCAAGAAAGACTAAATTCATTTTAAAGAACAAATCCAATTTATTTTTAAGAATTCCACTCGCGGTCGCAGCTAAATTACGATGCTCTGCTGTAAATATTGGGTCGGAGTAAATCTTAGGTCCTCCTCAAATTCATTCAATCATGAAGGAAGAAGAAAAGATATTTCGACGTCGAACGTCCTTTTGTGTTTTAATGTTCAAAAGACAATTTTGCCACGAATGGAAGAGACCATATATTTTCTTTTTAGGAAGCGTTCGCTATCAATTGGTCGATAAATTTGCTTTGTGACAATAGTTTTCAATCTACGCCGTTTAAGCCAACATTGACTTTGGAAAAGTAGTGTTAAAATTGTATTCAGTTAACCGAATTCGATTCATCAAGGATAAAAGAGTTAGGATAAATCTAGTTTTACTTTTTCAGTAAATTCTGCAGAATATAGTGAACTTCGTTGGAATGCACTTCGGAGACTTACTTTGAATTGATTTTTAAAATTACATAAAAATAGAATGAAAATTTGAAGAATATTTTTTAATAAACTAAATCCAATGAGAAGATTTATAAAAATTCTACCTATTATAATTTGAAATTATGGCAATCCAAATGATATGCAACAGAGAGTAAATCAAAAAAAAAAAAAAAAAAAAATCAAAGCTATTATTAAGTAAGGAAAAAAAAAAGGTAAATAATTTGTTAAATCATAAATGAGAGTGCACTACTGCGTATGGTAGACCCTTCTCTATCTTATGAATGATACTTCACGAGAAAAAAACACATACTAATAAAATACAACATGAATGAACATTTATTTGCCGGAATACATGCTGGAGTGAACGATCGCCGGTGCTGCCAAACAGAAAATTTAAATCTAAAATCACAAAAAAAAAAGATACGATACGAATTCGATAGACCATATAAGAGATTTGTCAATTATTTTTTAATGCAAACCTCAATGTCTTTTAGGATGTTATTTCTGTACCTCAGAACCAGAAGGACGTAAGTTAAAAAATGTCGATTTTCACTTTTCTGTTGCATTGTATGTAGAATCTTATTCTCCATCGACCCATAAGAACGTTATTCTAGAAAAGAAATTCCTTCACAAATATTTAGCAGCGTCAAAAGAGAGCGAGTCCCATCTGCTATGGTGATTATGAAATGGCACCAAATTATGGTTACGAAATGTATCAATTTATGATTATAGCATGTTCATAACTGGTACGTTATGTTCTAAATCATAAGTGGTTAGTACATTGCATTCACGTGTAAAAGAATTAATTAAATTTCACCAGAATCTCACTATTAATTTCAAACAGAATTATTTCATATAGGTGAATATGTGCATCATACAGTATTTAAATTTCCGAATCAAAACTTTCGCTAAGTCCCCGATTGGCTACAGGAACTCAGTACTATTGCCAAACCAGAGAAGAAGAATTCTCCGGTGAGGGTACAGTTAACCCTCTCAATGCTGGGAGAAAAAGTGAGCTGTGTACGAATAGAGTAACCGCTCGCCTTCAAGTACTCAACAGTTGTGGCTGTTTAGCGTTAAGGAGATGCTATAAGGTTTTGCCTTGTAGCACCATCCTTTGCATGCATCCGACAATCGCTTTTGCCCTCTACTGAAAAGTGATGAAAATGGAGTTACGTTAGTCTGGTTCTAAGGTACAGATTTATCCTAAAGTAAGTAGAAATTTAAATAATTTTTCACAAATAGCTTTTCGGTAGTTTAAATACATCACTATTTTTTAATATCCCACGTACTCATCACAACACCATGTGAATTGTATGCTCAGGTGGAAAGCAATTAAATAATAATAATAATGCTAAAACAATAGCAAAAACACAAAACAGCGTGAAAATATCAAAGACTTTCTTCAATTCAAATGCGCATCGCGCATCTTATCTCGAAATACGTCTTTTTAACAACTGAGATGGGCTTTATCATGCCAAAAGACTTTAAATTGAAGAAATTTGTAACGCCTGGACAATTGGACCGATTTTGAATTTTTTTACGGAAAGTTGATCGAGAGTGTTCCTAGCTAGATCGCGTCTTCGGATAAAATTAATTAACTAAGGTATTAATTGAAAACCGTGAAAACGTTTTCACGATTAAAGAAGTGAAAACATACTTGAAAAATGAAAAAAATAGTACCAAAAGAAAGATAAAACTTTTTTGCTCTAATAAAATGTGTTTATATGTACCATGTTATACAGAACTCAAAGTATAAAGATTTTTAGCGAAGGCGGCTAAACCGATTGGAAACTGGTGTCATTGTTGCTGACAAGAAAAAAAACTCATTGATTGAAAATCATTATCTGTTGCCAGTTTCTATTCATTAACATTTAAAATACTTCTAATTGATTTTAGTATGAGAATTTTTTTTAACATATTTTGAATTTTCCCTCTTTATCCTGATTTGCGATTAACAAATTTGACCAGTAAGGACTATCTTTCCTTTTCCGTGTTTATATGTCCTCTCAAAAACAATTTTATATATTTAAATTTATAATTCTTTTTGACCAGTAAAGTTCGTTTTAATATGAGGTCAACAATCAGATTCTTTTTTTTTTAATTTTTAATTTAATCTCAGTACTCGCCTAGAGATTTTCAAGTAGTACTGCAGTCTTTTGTTACAGTACAGATCAGATAGTTGTTACTTCCAAACGATTAATCATGTTTTGCAGGGACTTGAAAACAAAATAAAGAGTACTGTCATGGAGACTGGCGGGGATTTAAACTGAAACTTTCTCATAAAGAAATATCAGACGGTACTACTGTTGATACAGTACTGTTGATACATACAATCCCATTATCCCATTTAAACAGTTATATTTTTAAGTAAGTTTAAAACAGAAACACTTTCCATCAATCTTCTAACTTCACGGAAATCATTCATTACGCAGTTACAAAAGGAACAAGAATATCCGGCCATCCCCCGACTTAGCTTTAAACCAAAATTGCACATAATTAACAAACTGATCGTCTTCAAATCCAATCTCCCTCATTACAACCGATTTGAAATCTTAATACACTGTTTCGTCACTCTAATTGGAAAGTAAGTTGAAATATAAATCGATAATAGATTCTTAAGTGCGTTCCCCAAGGACCTATTTTAATTACCACTAGAAAAATTTCGTTTAAAAGCACGAATACGTCTTTTTTTTTTCGATTTATACGAAAGACAGATTCGATTTTTGTATTTAATCGTTACTTTTAAAGAAAAGAAGTAAAGTCTGGATTTTAAGTACGTACATGCGCTTTATTTTGATGAAACGTATTAAGCTTGAGTTTAAAACATTGAAATATTTATGAAGAGAAAGTTGAATTTTTTTTTCTGTCTCAGCTTGTCTTATTGATTTTTCTTCTAATAGAATGAATCTGAAAGGAATTCTTGGTTAAAATTATTTCAGTTTATGGGTATACGCCCAAAATGTCGCGGCCGAAATGTCGCGGGCCAAAATGTCGCGGCCAAAATGTCGCGGGCTAAAATGTCGCGCGCAAAAATGTCGCCGGTTAAAAAATGTCGCCGAACCAAAATGTCGCGGGCTAAAATGTCGCCGGCCAAAATGTCGCCGGTCCAAAATGTCGCCGAGCCAAAATGTCGCGGGCCAAAATGTCGCGTGATCAAAATGTCGCCGGTCAAAAATGTCGCCGTTCAAAACTGTCGCCGGTCAAAAATGTCGCCAGGCCAAAATGTCGCTGGTCGAAAATGTCGCCGATCAAAAATGTCGCCGGTCTAAAATGTCGCCGGGCCAGAATGTCGCCGGTCAAGAATGTCGCCGGTCCAAAATGTCGCAGGTCCAAAATGTCGCCGGTCAAAAATGTCGCGGGCCAAAATGTCGCCAGTTCAAATGTCGTCAGACAAAAATGTAGAAGGTCCGATATTAATACAGTTAGTATCAAAAATTAAAATATATGAAAAGGCTTTTTACACCGAATTAGCAAAAAATTGCTAATTGCTGTTGATGAACGTGTGCGTTAACGATAGTATGGACTAAAATTTTTAAAAATACTAAAAAAAAAATTACCCTTTCGGCTTGTAACTGTTTCGAGCGCTTTCCAAGAGACAAATAGTTTTCAAACAAGCGTACGTTATTTATTTACAATAGCTTATTTCACCGTAACTCGCTATCTACCAACTTAAAAACGAATAGATTAGCAGCCCAAGCCAAGTTTAATTGATATCGAAAGGAAAATTTGTGTGTTAAAAAAGAAGTTGAAGAACAGTGAAATGAATAAGACAGATATACAATGTTTGAAACTTGGTTTCTGTTAAAATTTCTTACATGATCGAAAGCAAGTCTATATTATTTAAATAATAGAGGTCTTTTTATTTTCTTCTTCATAAAATGTGTAAAAGAAAGTATTGGATCAGTGAAAAATTGTCAATTTGGAAGAATTTACACTTTCTGACGTGTGATGAATTCAATTTTATCGTTTATTTTTTTTTAAGGGAAAATGTGTAAGTGTGTATCTGCGTGACCCATTTTTTGGGCGCGACTCTACCACAAAACTTAGTGCGTGAATTAGAATGAAATTTGGTACATTCATGTACCAACCAATATGTGATTCAGTGCTGATTGGTTTTTGCCGCTAGTTCTTCCAAGTTTTTTACATGCAGGAATGTAATGGAACGTTTTCATCATAGCGTGATTAATGTCTGAAGAAGGTTCAGACGAAATAAAATAAAAATTGGCCCATAGGAAGCCTTCAGAAGATACGCCACATCATCGAGGAAGCAGAGCAATTGAACTTTTTATTTTTCATTATTTGTGAGTGATGTATATCAAGAAGTAATGCAGGTATTCAAACAAAATTTTGTTTGTAGAATGGTCTTAAAGGGAGAGATGCTTATTCATTTCTGGCGTTAATCAGCTCAGACATGGTTCTGTACCTTCGTTACAATCAGTATTTAAATGTGGAGTTGAATATAATACCATTTTTTCTCTTGACATTTCACCTCCCCTTCCACCACTCAGTTGTTACAAAGAAAGCAATAATTCAACTAATTTGATTTCAAACGTCCCCAAACAACTCTTAAAGAAAATATTATATAAGAAAATTGCCGGCTACGCAGTGATTAAACGGTATTCCGTTTTTGCAAAAAAAAAAAAATGCCTTTACAGCAAATTTATTTGTTTAATTTCTTTGTGTGAAAAAAAAGAAATAATCCTAAATATAGTTTAAAAAAACTAAAAAATACGCTTTTAGAGTAAATCAAATTCAAAAGAAGATTTTGAAAACTGTTGAATATCCGCTAAGTTTACATGCACTTATAATATGCATTTTGTGGACGATCGATGCCCAACTCAGAACTAATGTCAAATGCACTTATTATTCATCAACATGCAATATAGTTTAGCCTTTAGTAATAATAATGGTATTAAACATATTACTTTTATACGTTTGTAAAGAACGTGAATTTTATTTTTGACTCAGAGTTACATACATACAAACGAACAAACAAAAAAACCTACATGTGAAACTAGTAAAAGCGTATTAAAAAAGGAAGAAATTTAGCGTCCCTGGGCCCTAAGTACAGCCCTGAAAAAACTATGGCATTATTTTGGTACTGAAATAATTTAAGCTTTAGAAGAAATCAATTTAGTTACATTTTTGTTAATAACTTAAGCTAATTTTCTAAACTGCTACGTTTAAAAAAAGTTACTAAACAGGTGTATTTATCATATCGTGACAAGCTTATTAGTAAAATTGAGCTACATAATTAAGCTGCATTGAATTTGTGAATTACTGGAGACATTCGATCTGTACTATACACTTACGTCATTTTGGAACGGATATATTTTGGACCGGCGTTATTTTGGACCGGCGACATTTTTGACCGGCGACATTCTGGACCGGCGACATTCTGGACCGGCGACATTTTAGACCGGCGACATTTTTGATCGGCGACATTTTTGACCGGCGACATTTTGGCCCGGCGACATTTTCGACCGGCGACATTTTGGCCCGGCGACATTTTTGACCGGCGACATTCTGGCCCGGCGACATTTTTGACCGGCGACATTTTGACCACGCGACATTTTGGCCCGCGACATTTTGGGCAGGCGACATTTTGGACCGGCGACATTTTGGCTAGCGACATTTTAGTCCGCGACATTTTTGCTCGGCGACATTTTGGCCGCGACATTTTGGCCCGCGACATTTCGGCCGCGACATTTTGACCCCAAACCCAGTTTATGAGGTGTTTTTCTGTTAAAACAACACCATCCACAAAGTAAGTCCTGTTTGGTTGTATAAAATAGCGTGAACAGACACAGACGACATATTTATTGTACAAATATCTATAACTGTTAAACTAATTTTCTACGAACAACGTATTTCTGTTTGCGAAGCGGAACTTGTAAATAGAACAGGAAGGTTTTCAGACAAACATTGCATTCTAACAAGTCAAATATTATTCGAATCACGAAATACAGCGCTTTAGAAAAACCAATTAAATCTATTTTGGCTCAGAAGGTTCCTAGATGGCCATGAATGCTTAAGATGGTTAAGATAAAGGTATGTGCTTGGTATAATCATGTTCTTCCCCACAAAATCTTGTTGGTTTCCTTCCGTTCCTTATTCATCGCTACTTTGAATAAGAATGATATTTTCATCGGGTGAGTGTCAACACGCGTGCACTGTTATTAATCAGTTTTCTAGATGAAAAGCATAATAGAGTTTTTGTCTTATTCACCGCTTGCTGTTAAGGATAGAGCAGAAGGCTTGTCGTATTGGAAAAAAAATATTGAAACAGCTACTGAACTTCTAAGATTATTTTTTAAGAAAGATTGAGAAGAGTAGTCAAAATTGAGAAGAGTAGAACTCAACCCTTTTTTTTTTCAGAAAAAAAATATTTTTGAAAACAGGATTATCCCATTCTGATGTTACTGTTTGGAAACTATTTTTGAAGCTGTTAAAAGTGCTCTTCCTACATTGTATATATAAAAGCAGTATTATAAATACCAGCAGTCTGGTGGATTTTGTGAAGCACCAAGAAATTTTATTCAAACTTTCAGAACTTTTTTTTTTGTTTTAATGTTTTACTACTTCAATAAATATTTTTTTTACATACCTTTTCTGATGGGACTCAAAGTAAACCTTAAATGGCAGGATACCTTTAAGCTAGGCTAATAATTGCTTTCAAATACATTTCATTAAAATTATCATTTCTTAATTTTACATAACATTTCATTAAAATTATCATAACTTAATTTTATATTTCTATATATATGCAACAGTTTTATGTCAACGCTTTCACTTAGACCATTAATATATAAGTGATGCAGTTTAAAATCGAAGTTGCAGAATAAATTTATACTAAATAACTGCTGTTTTATCCTTCAAAATATTTTTCTAATCATTTATAAACTGCAATATGCATTTCCCATCTCTAGTTATTTCACCTGCGTACAAACGGTAATAACTCTTTCGAAGTGCAGAGGATAATAAAAAGTAAGTTTATCATTATTTAAGTTTTGAATCTAACACGAAAATTAAATCATAAACTAGCTGCCAGGGCAGCTAGATTAGCTTCCTGCGGCATGTTGATGCATAACGTCCCCCCTCTCTAACTTTTACCTCATTCTGAAGTTTTATTTGATATAATTTAATGTTCATTCGATTTCAAGACGTACCACGAACGTGGCCCGGCGTTGCACGGGCACTTCGTGCCCTGAAAGTAGTGAGGAAAATGTCAAGAAACTACTCCCCGCCAAGGCGGCTCGCTAACAGGCGCTTCACGCCTTTACTTTTTTCCTGTATAAAAAAAATCATTCGAATTATTGAGATGCTTCGCGCCTTCAAGATGGTGAGGAAAGTTTCAGTAAGTTCAGCTCAGGCGCGGATCCAGAGTGGGGTCATGAAGATCATGACCCCCCCCCCTTAACCGACCAAATATAGCAAAAAATTGCATTTTTGGGACTTATTTTACGAAAAAACTGCCAAACCACCCCATTTTTGCACAAAAATTGCACTTTGACCCCCTCCTTAACCAGAAGATGGATCCGCCCTTGGTTCAGCTCGCTCAAAGGAGAAAAAGCAGACATTGATACTCAGTTTTTAATATAAGTAGATGGCTCTTCAACAAATGAATGTTTCAAAATATTACAAGTAGCTAGCGATAAAAATACTATGTAAGTCGCCCGCTTATGAGTTTCGTGTTTGATTTAGTTAAGCCTTCATTCAAAATTCTCATTTTCATTTTTATTATTGTTTCATGGCATGGCAACCACGTTTTGCAATGCAAGAATGGATTTCATTTTTAATCATTTATTAGGCTTAATCGCTTTAAACTTGACTACTTATTAATTGATATCTTCGCTAATTAAAATCGTATAATTATATAGATTGAAACTAATGAAGCTTGAAAAATTACCTATCTATCGGTACCTGGCTCGACTTTCAGTTCATTGGCGTTCAGGAGAAAGAAGCGTGACATAGAAAGATAGTTAGAAAGAAAGATAGTTAGAAAGAAAGATAGTTAGAAAGAAAGATAGTTAGAAAGAAAGATAGTTAGAAAGATACTCAGTTTTTAATATAAGTAGATAATTGAATAAGCTTTGGACAATTATTCATTCAACAAACGAACTTCTTAAGCAATTAATCGAACTTCTATCTCAAACATTACATGATATTGAAAGCACAGTACATTTACGGAAGTTTATTACGGTTCTACACGCTTTTAATCCAATCCTTTGAAACTCCTACACATTAATAAGTTGGATATAGTTAGTCTGATATTGTGCAAATCTGAAATAGTTACTTTTGTATATAGAATTTGATATGAATATATGATTATTAAAATATATTCGCAAATCCTTTTGAAACAATTTTGATGTTTTCAGGAAATTCTTGCCATTAAAAATTATTAAAAATTGAATGAATGAAAAAAAAGTTATACACCGCATTTTTCCCCTGAAAATAAAACCCTTTTTCTGAAAGGTTTGACTTCAAAGATGTCACTGAGAAAAAATTATTTTCTACTTGTTGTGACAATGCAATTATAGTTTAAGCAAAGACAGTATTACTTCACGCATTTTGTAAAAAAAAATCTCCGAACCTCTGCTTAACAATGGGGGAGTTTCCGAAATTTCAAAAGTATTTTTTTCTGAAAGAACATGCTTCAAAACATAGGAATTTACCTTTTTTTTTTATTTTTTGACACAGTTATATATTTTTTATGAATTATTTTAACCGGTGCGCAGATGCTATTCCGAAAAAAAAAAACATCTGCGCATGACATCATTTTAAGCGCATGTAAGCACAAAATCTAATTGGTTGTAGTGAGATGACGAAGGTCGTGACGTCACCGATTCCTGCGATTGGACAACTCAAGTCAAGCAAAATGGTGTTATTATTGGAAAGAGAGCTGTTAGGTGCACCACTGACGTCACAAAAACCACGCCCCGTTTTCAAGGTAGGATATTTTAAAAAATTAATAAAAAATAAACTGTTGGGAAAATTAAAGTATTTTCCGGGCCCATGTTATTTTTTTAAATCATTCTATTAATTTCAGTAACAAAAAGTAGTACTTTTGACTGAAGGAAACTCCCCAATTTGAAACTTGCAATTGAAAATCTCTTTGTTTGCAAAAGGGCCATTCCACGAAAATGCCGTTAGTTTGTCCCACATGTGACTCTCATACATTTCATTAAAAAGTCATGATTTTTAAAGTGTGATAAAGAAATTTTTTTTGTCTCAGTGACCCCACATCAGTTTGCTATTTGTTAACCATCAAAATTTCGTTTATCACCCCTTAAAGACACTCCTTTTTAATGAAATACACACTGCAAAAAATAAACCGTTTATTTTTACAGTATAATACTGGCAGCACAGGTTCCAGTTTAAAACTGTAAAACCTACAGTAATGAACTGTAAAATTAGTAATTTTAAAGTTTATTACTATAAAGCAGCAGTTTTCTCAATTTATTACCATAATTTTACAGTTTATTAGCTCAAAATTATCTGTATTATACTGTAAAACAACAGTATAATATTGGCAGCAGAGTTTCCAGTTTGAAACTGTAAAATGCACAGTACTAAACTGCAAAATTAGTAGTTTTACAGTTTATTACTGTACAGCAGCAATTTTACAGTTTAGTAGTGTAAAATTAACAGTTTTACAGTTTATTACTGCAAAATTAGCAATTTTTACAGTTTTTTACTATAAAATTTGCTATATAGTACTGTAAAAACACCCATTTTTCAGAGTGCATGAGCTTCACATGCAGGACAAGTGCAATTTTTCGTAGAATAGCTGAAAAGCTTTCATTGTGCATTTACTTTTATCTTGCCACGAATGTAGTCTGTTGTTATGAATTACATTCGATATGAATAAAAATGTTTTTTAACCAGCAGCACTTGAAAAACTTTTACAAAACTATGAGTTTTTGAATTATGAAGTAATCAATTATGGAGATAAAATCAACGTTTCAAAGGAATAACACAATTTAATATTTAAAAACTTAAATCCTTGATGGCTGAAACTTAAATTTGTCAAAAACAGGCTCTCTTTTTTAAACTTTGAAGTCAAAATTAAGCAAAAGTAAAATGGCTGGTTAATTCAGAGAAGCTCCAGTGAAAACTTCACACTAATTAAAAGAAAAAAGGAGCCTCACAAACCGTTTATGCTGAATTCGACTGTTTACCAAGTCCAGTTCAGTGTTTCAGTTATTTTTGCCTCGGAATACATTGTCCCCTTTTATGAATAGCTTGTGATTTTGAGAGCGAAACATAATGAGAGAACTTTATTATGAATGTGTGAAGACTGAAACATCTAGCCAGCGTGACATGTAGAACTCGTTACCCTTCTTCCCCTTCTCCTTTTATCTTTCGTCGGGAAGTTTTCGTTTAATGCAAAAATTCATTTGCAAGGGGGAAATGTTTTGGCCGGATTTTGACAACGCAATTATAAAGTTTGGACAGGCTGGTAGTTTTGATCTGAGCTGTTCATGTTTTTTTCGTTCAACTTCCATTTAAATCCAGAGAACGTGATATGGAAAAATGCATGTATGTTTGGGAAGTAATTATTATGGCGAACGAAATAGGTTTTAACTCGTCGCCAAGTAATTTTTTCCTTTGCATTTAGTATTCAATTGATGTTGGTTAGTGATTTTCGTTTACATTTTTAATGAGATTTTAGATGCAAATATTTTTTTCCTAAAACTGAAAACTAGCAGTTTTATGACTTCGATAAAATTTTATTTTTGTAAAGAAATTGCATAAAAAAAGTTCTAACAATTCAAGTAAAAATCCTAATGCTTAAGAGAAAAATGCTGTGCCATAACAAGTCAAGTTAAAAAATGTCGACTGAATAAAAATCGAAAACCTAGTTACCAAGCAAAAATCGCTAATGAATCATTAAACATTTTTTTTGAAAATGAAGAAATAATTCTGAGAATCAAAATGTTTAAATGCTTAAAAGAAAACCGTGATATCTGAAGAAATTTAAATTCGTTTCTACATCAAAAGCAGTAGTATTTTTAAAGAAAGTAAAAACATAATGTCTCAGTTTTGATCGTTATAAAATCAAGCTTAAAATTCATTTTAGAAAATTGTGATCATTATTTTAGTTTGCCAACAATTTTAAAATAAAGCATTTTAGTAATGCTTGGAATTCGTTTAAAAAATTGTAAACATCACAAAGAAAATTAAATCAAGACGCAAAGGACCTACTTTTAGAAAAATATAAAACATAAGTACTATACATCTTTCTTAAGGAAGATATTCATATTTTGATGAAATGAAAGTTATCTTCCTTTGAAACATTTTTCAATTAAAAAATGATTACGGTTAACAACAGAAGATGAGGAGTTTTCACTATCAACTTCAACAGATATGACTTATTAAACGTCTACTTTAGGAAAATTACTTATTACTATTATTGTATCACAAGGAATAAAAAAAACAAAGATATGATGAAATTAATTATAACGGAATCCCAATTAAGCTATATAAATACTTACAGACACAAATAAAAATTTTCTTGTTACCAGTGAAATCATTTTTCACAGAAACACTGTATCTCCTTTTCTCTACCACTAGCTTGTAATTCAGAAAGATTTATAGCAGAAGAGCTTTGTTATGAATGTTTGAAGGGAAATAAATATTCTGTACGTGAGAAGCAGAAATTTCGTGTGCGTGTTTATTTTTTTTTCCTCGCTTATCTTTCGTTGGAAAGTTTTCACTTAAACTAAAAATTCCTCTAAATGTGAAAGATGATTTTATTCGTCTTTTGACAAAGTAATTACGTGTTTTGTGTTGGAGATAAATTTGTTTAGATTAAGAGCGTTGTTAAAAATGTTACGAATTTTCTCTTGGAGATAAGAAAAACATCAGTATGCTTCTACTTAAGTTTTTAAAAATAATATAAGGAAATACTTTTTATAATACTATACTAAATGGAGATTATATTTCCCAATCGTAGTCTTATATAATTCTAAGTATTTATTTCGTCTTCTATAGCACAAAGTGAATTTACAGCTAACCGTAGATAGTACGTATATTTTGAAAATATTCCGGAGTAATTCATCGTTTCACTTTAGTAATTTCTTTATCTTGTACTATGTGGTGCTAAATCATTGTGCAATGTTCTTTTCTTTAATTTTTATTTAAAACCTTTTTAATTTAATTTGATTATGTGCGATTCATCAATACAGCCGATCTGGTGTAATCTGAAGAAGCTGGTTAACTTTAAGAAACTAAGTAACATATCTGAATAATATTTGTCGAACTTACTCTTGGATGATTCAGTAAATATTTATTTCCAGATTTCATGGAGGATATTATATATATATATATATATATATATATATATATATATATATATATATATATATATATATATAGCTGCACTGCTACTCTGAGTTTATTTATTTCAAGGTATAGCAAGTGAAAATCAATTAGTTTCCATGTCTCTGGACAAGAAACTTACTGTCATGTCTTGTTCTGAATACATATGTCAAAAGGAAAGTATAGACATACATATATGTATGTCTATATAATATGTCTATATGTAATCTATCTTTTATTCTTTCCTTCTATGCATAGAATGAAAGAATAAAAGCTAGATTTGAGTAGAATAGTTGAGTCTTTATTTGGCAATATATGATTGACGAAAAGTGAAAAATAGAAATTTTCCGCAGTTAAAGAAAGCATTAAAAATATATTTTGCGACTTGCAGTTGAAAGTCGTTTTAGAATTTAGTTCGTTGTTATCACATTACAGAAAGGTTTGGAGAACGTCCTGCTGGATCAAGTCAAAAACTGCTGTCCAATATATATATATATATAATATATATATAATATATATATATATATATATATATATATATAATATATATATATATATATATATATAATTAAGAATTTGCTTATTTTGTAATTTACGAAGAAAATGAAGATAAAAAGTTCACGCGTGTATGCGTGTGTGTTTGTTCAGGCGTCACTTCATTTACAGCTTTTCACTAAAATTTTTATTTGAACCTTCGCGTTAGGTTTACTTACTACCAAAAGCAGTTCAATCCGTTTTTTAAGGTTTTACAGAAGCAACTAAAGCAACTGCAGCGTGATTCCTTTGTGTGTGTATATATATATATTATATATATATATATACAAAGGAATCACGCTGCAGTTGCTTTAGTTTTATCTTCATTTTCTAGAACTTTTTATCTTCATTTTCTTCGTAAACTACAAAATAAGCAAATTCTTAATTATGTGAGTCTCATATAAAAGAAGTTTTCGGAAAAATCAAAATGTATGAAAAAGGAGAGTAAATACGGTGCATATGAACGTGGGTTCTCCTT
>JAXGGA010015061.1:0-30261 GCA_038373865.1 Uloborus plumipes
TGAAATTAATATTTAAAAAAATGATTATCTGGAACCATATAATATTTTGATGAATAAACAATCTAGAAGGGGTTTTAACGGAGAATCCAAAATTGGAGCTCAAAATATCCAGTAGTTTTTGAGATATTCTAAAAGAACTATTTTTAGGGACATACACAACTGTGCAAACTGAAACAATAGCAGGGAATTGCTATGTAAAGAAAGAGGAATATGCTTATCCACCATTTGCAGAACAAACTCAGCGGTTTTATATACTATTTAGTTTTCAACAGTAATAGTATGTTGAAAGCGAAACGGTTAATAAACCTGCTGAGTATATTTTAAAACTGGTAGACAATCTAAATTTTTGTCCATTAGTGAGAAGTCTGCTTTCATGCAACATGTAGCAATTCAAAAAACTTTTTACGTGGACACTTGATTTTCGTAGAAAACAGTGGTTTCTCAGAAGGTTATTCGGAATTGCCAATCCTAATACAGTAGTTTATATAAATACATGAGGTTACTTTTAAGTTGTAACCTCTCTCCAGAAGGTGTGTACTGCATGGGTTAGTGCGTAGCTAAAAGTATGCACCTATCTTTGTTTAATCAAAAAGATAGAATGTTGCTTTTTCCCTTGAACTCTACACAGTAGGGTTTTCTCGACCAAATTAAAAAAAATATTTAAACTTTAACAAAACCCGAGAATTTTTAATTAATTGCGAAAAGCAAACGTATTATTGCCACTAGCGTAAGGTAATTTAATCAAAAAAATATGATTTGTCTATTCTTTGTAAATTTCGACCTTGAAAGTAGCATTTTAAATGTGGTGGTTGTCCCTAAATCTTTGGTCGGTCATAACTTCTGTTCTACTGGTCCTAAAGTGATGCCGCTTGGGACCCAGCATACTTTTGGCCCTCCGTACCTAATTATGTATCCAAATGTAGGGGTTCCTATTTGAAAATTCAGACTTTGAGTTCATTTCACTTTGTATATAGCCCCTTACCAAAATTTTACTCACATAGTTTTAAAGAAGACTTTAATCCGTGTCAGAAGACACCTTTCTTTTGTTCTTGGCAAGTTTAGCAGCCGAACAATTTAAAGTGTTTCTTTTTTTTTTCTATGACTGTACAGTCATAGAAAAAAAAACGAAACACTCGCTCTTATTCGAAGACTATTAACACTAGAGACACGTGTAATACGTTATTTTTTCAGGAATAATGTGTTCTATAAATTTCTATTGGTAAATTGTTGTTAAGGGGTCGTCTTCATATAAAAATCGGCATCAACTTTAAAATTTTCTACGAAAACCCCCCTTTTTTATCGCATATTTGTAATCAGCAACGTCATTTAACTTTGTATACCAAATCGTTTTAAATTTGCTCCAGCCGTTGCTTCACAATTGAACTGAGAAAAAACCGTCCCGTAATGTTAAAAATATTTTTGATACTTGGGCATATAATACCTAAACCACGATAGGTACGGCAAAGTTTGTTTTTTTATATCAAAGTATGAACCAACCCAACAATAAAAACGTCATTGACTTCCTCTCAGATAAAATTTTGAATTTTTTATGAATTTTGAAATTAATATTTGAAAAAATGATGATCTGGAACCATATAATATTTTGATGGAGAAACAATCTAGAAGGGGTTTCAAAGGAGAATCCAAAATGGGAGCTCAAAATATCCAGTAGTTTTTGAGATATGCTAAAAGAACCATTTTTAGGGACCATATACAACTGTGCAAACTGAAACAATAGCAGGGAATTTCTATGCAAAGAAAGAGGAATATGCTTATCCACCAGTTGCAGAACATGCTCAGCGTTTTTATATAGTATTTAGTTTTCAACAGTTATAATATGATGAAAGCGAAACGCTAATAAAACTGCTGATTATATTTTAAAATTGGTAGACAATCATATTTTTGGTCCATTAGTCAGAAGTCTGCATTCATGCCACATGTAGCAATTCAGAAAACTTTTTCCGTGGACACTTGATTTTCATGGAAAACTGTGGTGTCTCGGAAGGTTATTTGGAATAATATGTAAAGATTACACGTTTTTTTAAATTCTGAGCCACGGTTTTAACATTTTTGCCAATCCTAATACAGTAGTTTATATAAATACAAGAGGTTACTTTTAAGTTGTAACCTCTCTCCAAAAGGTGCGTGCTGCAACGGTTAGTTCGTAGCTAAAAATATGCATCCATCTTTGTTTAATCAAAAAGATAGAATGTTGCGTTTTTCCCTTGAACTCTACACAGTAGGGTTTTCTCTTCCAAATTTCAAAAAAATATTATAACTTTAACAAAACCCGAGAATTTTTAATTAATTACGAAAAGCAAACGTGTTATTGCGAGTAGCTTTAGGTAATTTAATCGAAAAAATATGATTTGTCTACTCTTTGTAAATTTCGACCTTGAAAGTAGCCTTTTAAATGTGGTGGTGGTCCCTAAATCTTTGGTCGGTCATAACTTTTGTTCTACTGGTCCTAAAGTGATGCCCCTTGGTACCCAGCGTACTTTTGGCCCTCCGCACCTAATTATGTAACCAAATGTAGGGGTTCCCATTTGAAAATTCAGACTTTGAGTTCATTTCACTTTGTATATAGCCCCTTATCACAATTTTACTCGCATAGTTTTAAAGAAGACTTTAATCCATGTCAGAGGACACCTTTCTTTTGTTCTTGGCAAGTATAGCAGCCGAATAATTCAGAGTGTTTCGTTTTTTTTTTCTATGACTGTACCTACTTATTTTTATGAAATCGACCTTTACTTGGCCGGGAAACACACTTGGCTCCTGCCGCATCATTGATTCTCCGCATAGAGGAAATCCTCTTTATATTCCTGTCCCTCCTCTGCACAAGAAGAGAGACTATCCAGAACCCTAAAAGATTATAAGCACAACTTGAATAAGTGTTTAGTCTCAAAATAAATATAAGCATATAGTTACAAAATTAACTGGGAGTTAGAAATACTAAAGACTGTTTCTAGGGTGGTTCGAAAAAGACGAATTTTTTTTTCTATGATAGTACTTGTGTCTGCTTATCCGTATTTAATCATTCGGGAAAATTTAGAGTACCATTCGGCAATTCAAAGTTTCTGCCTTCCCGAAAATTTATGTTCTGGGCGTCTATGGTTACTGGAGAAAATTTCCGGTACTCGTTAGGGAACGACACGATAGTGTGTAATAATGAAGGGGAAAAAAGTAGTAATCGAAAGAGCATTTTAAAACATGTTTCTGGAAACATACATTTTTGTCCACGTATCCCTGTTATCAAAACATTAACTCTCAAAATCCTGTCAAATTTAAGAATAAGTCGCCATCTTTAGAGAGTTTCAATGAAAAAATAAAATAAAATCTCTTACACATTCTGGAATAGATGCAGACGGTGAAATTGGGTGATCAATTTCTTCCAAAAATCGGCGATTTTCTTAAAAATTCGCCAGACGTATAGGACTGATATTTCGATAACTGGCTGATGAGAGCAAACATTTTTGGCGTGAAAAATACATTTCAAGATGCTCTTTCAGTTGCTACCCAGTTCAACTTTTTTTATTGTCACACTACTCATACAGTTCCTTGGTCAGAACAATAAGCGATTTAGTAATCAACTCATTGGCGATCACTCTTCCCTTGGGGACTCTCTTCCGTCTCTTTTCGATATTGAAGTTCTGAAAATGTAATTTTGTTCGAGTTTTAATGAAATTGGGGAAAGAAGGTTTGGTGCTCCCTCCAGAAATGTTACAGAATTGAAGTCTGAATCCTCTGTGATCAGTATTTGTAAACCAGAATGCGCAGAAAAAAAGTAAGTAAAAAAATCAATCACCACTTCCTTGAAACATTTCTGGATTCACCCTTGGGTCAACTAGCATGTCAATCCTGTCAATGCTCATTCAATTCATAGAGCGTAGAAAGAATTATATGTCTTTCAAAGTGTTTGTTATCATTATTCATATATAAAGATTCCGGACTCTTGTGCCGTGGTCTGAATGGAGTTGTCCCATGTCGCTGGAGCGAAGAACCACCATCCAACCAGAGACGAGGATTCTCCAGCCCAATCACCAGCCAGAACGAAGATAGCTGTAGCTCGGCTAGCTGCAGCCAACCGGAAACGAGGAGCACGACGAGCGTTCATCGGCCAATTGCAGACGAGGACGAAAAAAATACTCCTCTGATAAATACAACAAACACTTCGAAAACTCTACCAGTCGTCGAGAGCAATCTTAACTGGGAGCTTCATCAACGTCACTGAAGATGGCCGCCGCAGATGCGGCCAAAACGTTTGAGACAACTCCATTCATACCACGGCACAGCAGCGTGGAATCTTCACATAATAATATTGACACCGACTGTGAAAGACTTCAATGTTTGTTATCAGTTTGTTAATTTTTAATTAATATTGTGTCTGAATGTACTTTTTTTTTCTTTCAACCCAGTTTTGAGCGTACAAATTAATAGACTAGTAAACTTTAGTTGCTTTCTTATCCCTGCATTAAGATAACGTTTCAGTGAGAAAGATCCAACAGTACCTCTGGCAGCAAATTTGAGGACGGAAATTTTTCTGAGCTTAACAGAAAAAAATCTTTTAATTGTAGTTTAGGAATAAATAGCTCGAATAAATGAAACAATTACATAATTTTATCGTACCATTCCTTTCGTCCCATTCAACGTGAAACACACTCTGTTTAACAATGGATCAAACCATCATTTATGTGGAAACAAAAATCCTGGCATTGATCTCCGTGAGCTAATGCACAAATCCGAGTTCTGGAGTTTCACATGATAAATGCGCATCAGGCATCATAAATCTTTCTTCACACCATTATGCAAATGAGCTCCGAGCCACTTGATCACTTCCCCGCTTTAGCTGGAAAGTGAGAGGACTGGGAATGTAATTAATTAGGAAGCTATGACGTCGATTCAGGTAGGAAGGACTCATAACGACTTGAAAAGTGGCCCGGCTGAGCATTTGGTTTAGCCCCATTTCGGGAGTTCAGATAGCTTTTTGGATGTAGAACTGTGGTTTTATGACTCATGCAGTTGAGATGAACACGTTGAAAGTTTAGAATTTTCTAAAGTGTCTGGGGATAAAGTTTCAAACACTTGTGATTGCCCCATTTAGAGAGTTTAGACCGGTTTTTGGATGGAGAACCATACTACCCTGCTAAGCACAAAAGTCGTATCTGCACTTTTTAACATAATTGAGTTATCGCCACCAGGTGGCTCTTTGTGATGTATTTTACCTAAATACAAAATTATATCGTCATTTAAGAACGGGGAATATATTTTTAAAAGAATGTGGAAAAGTTTAATCTGAATAAAATACATGGTGGCGCAAAACTTTAAAGAGTAATATCTCTGTTAGAGCTTAACTGCAAATACCACTTTTAAGCTTAGCACGGCAGCATAGTTTTATGATTCATGCAGTTCGAGATGATCATGTGAAAAGTTGGGAAATTTCTAAAGTTTTTGGGGATAAAGTTTCAAGCACTTGTGATTGCCCCATTTAGGGAGTTCAGACCGCTTTTTGGATGGAGAACTATGGTTTTATGATTCATGCAGTTTGAGATGGGGGATCATGTTGAAAGTTAAGAGTTTTTGGGGACAAAGTTTCAAGCACGATAAAGGGCCATCAAGAACGGATGTAGAAATTTTTCCGGGGGGGGGGTGATGGTTTTAATTACTTACGGTTCGCTATGTGTACTAACTTGAAAATCTTAATCACTTAGGTTTCGGACTTCCATTTCGAAACGTTTCCGGAAGATAGCCTAAACATTATTTCCCGAACATCATCAAACTTTATCTAAAATTAAGTGTGCCGAGCTTCAATATTGAAAATTTATTGGTGGACAAAGGCTGCTCCCCAAGGAAAGGGTGATCGCCCCCATTGCCCGTCTTTTGTATTCGTCCCTGAGAGCCATTCCAAGAAAAAAAATCGCCATTTTGTTCTGCACGTGACGGATCATGTGTTTCCTTAAAAAGTATCTAATGATTTCAAGAAGTAATAAGCAACTTTGCTGAAGAAATCGCACATTAGCTTGAAATCTTTTAATACACAAAAATTTGGGCATAGCTCATTTAAATTAGTATTTTCATAGAAATACATTCGAAAATTTGAACAATTTATGGCTCGAAAAAATTATAAGTGGTGGAAAAATGCGCGGTTAATTCTGCCTGCAGTAAAAATGGTTACCTCCAGTAATAATGAAGTGGTTTTGATTACTTACCAAAATAACTAATTAAAATTTATAGAATGCGTTGTTCGTTATCAAATTTCTGATTAAAAGTGTTTTGAACCGTTGAAGTCCTACTATACGACTGTATTTAATCTGAAACATGATTGTGAGGTACTTCTTTCTTTTTCTTTCAGTAGAAAATAATTGTTAAAATCAAAATAAATAATTAAAATTTGACCAAAAGAAATAATTGAAATTCATTAAATGCGTTGTCGGTTATCAAATTTCTGGTTAAAAGTGTTTTGAACCGTTGAAGTTTTACTGTACAGGCATAGAAAAAAAAAAACGAAACACTCTGAATTATTCGGCTGCTATACTTGCTAAGAACAAAAGAAAGGTGTCTTCTGACATGGATTAAAGTCTTCTTTAAAACTATGTGAGTAAAATTTTGATAAGGGGCTATATACAAAGTGAAATGAACTCAAAGTCTGAATTTTCAAATGGGAACCCCTACGTTTGGTTACATAATTAGGTGCGGAGGGCCAAAAGTACGCTGGGTACCAAGCGGCATCACTTTAGGACCAGTAGAACAAAAGTTATGACCGGTCAAAGATTTAGGGCCCACCACCACATTTAAAAGGCTACTTTCAAGGTCGAAATTTACAAAGAGTAGACAAATCATATTTTTTCGATTAAATTACCTAAAGTTACTCGCAATAATGCGTTTGCTTTTCGTAATTTCTTAAAAATTCTAGGGTTTTGTTAAAGTTATAATATTTTTTTGAAATTTGGAAGAGAAAACCCTACTGTGTAGAGTTCAAGGGAAAAACGCAGCATTCTATCTTTTTGATTAAACAAAGATGGATGTATATTTTTAGTTACGCACTAACCGTTGCAGCAAACACCTTTTAGAGAGAGGTTACAACTTAAAAGTAACCTCTTGTATTTATATAAACTACTGTATTAGGATTGGCAAAAATGTTAAAACCGTGGCTCAGATTTTAAAAAAACGTCTAATCTTCACAAATTATTCCAAATAACCTTCCGAGACACCACAGTTTTCCATGAAAATCAAGTGTCCACGTAAAAAGTTTTCTGAATTGCTACATGTTGCATAAATGCAGACTTCTGACTAATGGACAAAAAATATGATTGTCTACCAGTTTTAAAATATTTTCAGCAGTTTTATTTAAGTTTCGCTTTCAACATATTATAACTATTGAAAACTAAATACTATATAAAAACGCTGTGCATGTTCTGCAACTGGTGGATAAGCATATTCCTCTATCTTTGCATAGAAATTCCCTGCTATTGTTTCAGTTTGCACAGTTGTATATGGTCCCTAAAAGTGGTTCTTTTAGCATATCTCAAAAACTACTGGATATTTTGAGCTCCCATTTTGGATTCTCCTTTGAAACCCCTTCTAGATTGTTTCTCCATCAAAATATTATATGGTTCCAGATCATCATTTTTTCAAATATTAATTTTAAAATTCATAAAAAATTCAAAATTTTATCTGAGAGGAAGCCAATGACGTTTTTATTGTTGGGTTGGTTCATACTTTGATATAAAAAAACAAACTTTGCCGTACCTATCGTGGTTTAGGTATTATATGCCCAAGTATAAAAAATATTTTTAACATTACGGGACGGTTTTTTCTCAGTTCAATTGTGAAGCAACGGCTGGAGCAAATTTAAAACGACTTGGTATACAAAGTTAAATGATGTTGCTGATCACAAATATGCGATAAAAAAGGGAGGTTTTCATAGAAAATTTTAAAGTTGATGCCGATTTTCATATGAAGACGACCCCTTAACAACAATTTACCAATATAAATTTATAGAACACATTATTCCTGAAAAAATAACATATTACACGTGTCTCTAGTGTTAATAGTCTTCGAATACGAGTGAGTGTTTCGTTTTTTTTTTTTCTATGACTGTACAACTGTATTTAATCTAAAACATGATTGCGAGGCACTCTTTCTTTCGTTCATTGTAAAATCCATGATAAAAATTGACGACAATGCACATAAAAGAAATAAAACATGGTTCTAGAAACATAAAAATAAACTTTACAATGCAATGATACTTTTAGAGTGAATTTTTCATTTGGCTGGGAACTCTTTTTACTGGTTTTGATATCAGGAGTTGCGATACACGCTGTAGAAACAAAAGACAATATCCAATATTAAACAACAGCTGGTTCAACTGCACGGTGCGTTGTTTTCGTTTTGATTAAAACCGATATCCGCATAGAAAATTTTATGAAGAAAAATTCAGGGGTAATAGGAAATATTTGCGTATGTTTCGTTGATGAATGTTGTTTGAAGACAATTTGAGAATTCTTACTTAGAAAAATCCCAAAACATGTATTATTTCCTCGCATTGTTGAATTGGATCCTTTGTTCTTTGAAGCCATGACATATATATTTTTTAACGGCATTTTTTTTTCATTTCATCTTTTGTGCGTAAATTTATGCATATCTATGGAGGAAAAAAAAGAGAGAAACATCAAAAGAAAATAATTTTTGAGGTATTTTCACCTCAGTTTAACTCAGTGTTTCCCAACCTTTTTGAGCTCATCGCTCCCTTCAAGACGCTGGCTGACACCTATCCCCCTCCCCCCTGCTTCCTCTAAAAAGTAATAAGTTGGTGCAAGTGAGCATCGATATTATTAAAAATATAAGTACTAGGCGTGTTTTTAAAGTAAGTAACGTTTTGGTATAAATTGAAAACACGCAAAGATATCTTTAAATTTTTTTTACATGAAAGCCCATATCTTAAACTACTTTTCTACACAATTGCCACCAATAGAAATGCTCTTATCCCATCGTACAATCAGCTTTTAAAGTCCCTCTTCAAAGAAATATGCCGCCACTGCATTACGATCATCCTGACATCACCGTCATTGTCGTGGCACTAGCTAGCCGTCGAGATGCTGCGCCAGATGCAAAAACAGGTAGTAGTCACTGGATGCTCGATCTGGGCTGCTTTTGCTCAAAATCTTCATTAATGAAGGAAGGTCGATCACTCCCTTCCTCATCGTGCACATCCGAGCGTCCATCTTTGAACGCGCGGACCCAAACTCTAACCACTCCATCGCTCATGATGGTTTCACCATGTACCGAAGAAATCTCACGATGAATATCAATAGCTTTTGACCCTTTTACAGTTAAAAGTCAAATTACAGCAAGCACCTAGCAGTCGGCGGCACTTTCAATCGATGAACGTTTTTTGAAGCTGATTGTACAATATTATAAATACCTTACATTTAATGACAATTATGTATAAAAGTAGTTTAAGGTAGGCATCTTTGCTTGTTTTAAATTTATACCAAAACGGTACTTATTTTAAAAACACGCCTTGTACCTGGCTTTTATTTGAAATGAAATGTACTCACAATAAAGAAATTATAACCAATCACTTTTAAAGTATATACAAATATTAATACATAAATAAAATATCTTTATTTTTTTTCTTTTACAAAGCGAACTGATATAAGCATTTGAAGGAAAACATTTAACTAAGATCATCGACGTACTTTTCAAAAAACAGAAGTACATTTTTCAATAAATTATTTTTTTTTCTACAAGGGAATCTGGAGTAATTCAAATCATTGAAACTAAAAATTTGAATTAAAATAAATCTGAAAATTGACAAAATTGACAATGAATGACAAAATACTTCCTAAGGTTCATCCGAGGTGCAAGGAAGAAGCTCTTAAACTTTCATTTGTTTCTTTCTTAACTTGTGATTCATTGTATGAACTCTGAACAACCGGTCTTGTTTTCGTACCTGTTTAGAATTTCGGTTTTCGCTACCCTTTTATTGCTGCTGTTTTCTCTTAATACCCATAGCCCCCTAAGAATTTACGCCCCTTTGAGGAGTGAAATCGCCCATTTGGGTGCAATCGCTCCCGGGTTGGGAACCACTGGTTTAAATGCTTGAAATGAAAATGCTGTACTTTGTTTAAATGCTGGAAAAACTTGAAGAAATCTTTCAGGAGAAGTGTAACCATGCGGTTAGAAAGTGCCTAAGAAATGCCTATAATTTCCTTTTCTGATCACGACATATAATGCGGCCGACGGTGGACATTTTGAAAATATTGCAGTGTTATCTTATTTATTCTAACTGCGAAGAGATTCAACGCATCTTTCTTCGATCTACGGACTCTTAAACTGCAGCTATTGAAAACATTTTGATCTCTAAAGTCAGGAATTGTGTGTGTGTTGAGTGGAGAGAGATTTATGCTCTGTTGCGTGGATTTTCTACAAAAGTTTTTTTTTTTTCTTACATCTTGACGTTTCTCTGTTACAATTTATATATACTGACTAGGGTGAGTCGAAAAAATCGATTTTTTTATTTCGAAATAGCATTACCTCTCAAAAGTTGTGGTTTAGTATCCACAACTTGGGAAAAATAAGAAAAAAATTCTAAGTTGACGTCTTCGGTTCGCGCATGAGGCTCAAAGTTGGAAAAAATATGTTAAAAATGGAAATTTTCAAAAGGAAAAAAGAAAAAAAAATTGTAACTTTTTATAATGCAACTGCCATAAGCTGTAAATATTTTGTGCATTTTTAATCTAAAAAAATATTTTATAGCTTTTACATACGATCATTAGTTTGCACATCAGCCTTAAATTGGGCTAAAATCGCCTACAATGTCAGATTTCGAAAATATCGATTGTTTTTATTTCGAAATCGCATTACCTCTCAAAAGTTGTGGTTTGGTATCCAAAATTTGGGAAAAATAAATAAAAAATCTAAATTGACTACTTCGGTTCGTGCATGAGGCTCAAAGTTGGAAAATATATGCTAAAAATGGAAATTTTCAAAAAAAAATTTGAAAAAAAAGTAATTTTTTTTTCTATCGAAACTGCTTTAAATTGTTAGTAGATAATATAAGTTGAACCCAAAAAAGTTATATATAACTTTTAGAAGTACATTCTGTTTGTGCATAAGGCTCAAGATATGAAAAAAAATGTCAAAAACTGAACCAGAACGCACTATGTCGGCGCTGTGCCATTATATTTTTGTTCTGCAGCCGACTTTTCTAGACATTACACTTATTCTAGGAGACAGTTCAAAGTCCCTGCAGTCTGCACTCCCTTTGGTTGTCACTTAGTCAGCTAGATCCGCCAAACAAACAGCATCTTTAATTAGCAACTGAAAGTGAATTAAAAAGTGCAGCGTGTTTAGCTTAGGGTGAGTTTTTTTTGTAACTTTATAGCATATTATTATGCTCAAGTTTTGTTATACTGTTCTCCGTTCTCCGAATAATAAATAATGGAACCCCGGAAAACTTCTAAACGTTTAATTATGTGTCCGTTTTTTGGTGTACTGAAAGGGTTAAGTCAAAGTGTTTTAACCACATGTGCAGATGTGTTGTTAGCTTGCTTTGAAGAAAAATCGCAATCTGTAAAAGGCGAACCTTTTTCCAAGGATTTCAGATTGCATAGCTCATAGAAGAAATTTACTGCAAAGCTTCTATACCAATGTACAGTGGTAATACCAATGTACAGTGGTAATATCAATGTGCGTTCTATACCAATATACAGATGTATAGTGTACATCTACAAGAGATTGGCTTTTTAGCACAAGAACACGAAAAATTTATTGCACACTTGAAAGAAGCAACGTCAAAAAGTTTAGACTTCGCTTAATTAACAAAATGATTGAGTTTTGTCTTGAAGTTCAGTTTATCTTCCTCACGACTAAATGACTTTCTCAAAGTGCAGTATTATGGTAATCCTTTATCAATTTTACAATACGTACATGACTGACCGTTGGTATAGAAGCTTTGCAGTAAATTTCTTCTATGAGCTATGCAATCTGAAATCCTTGAAAAAGGTTCGCCTTTTGCAGATTGCGATTTTTCTTCAAAGCAAAATAACAACACATCTGCACATGTGGTTAAAACACTTTGACTTAACCCTTTCGGTACACCAAAAAACGGACAAATAATTAAACGTTTAGAAATTTTCCGGAGTTCCATTATTTATTATTCGGAGAACGGAGAACAGTATAACAAAAATTGAGCATACAAATATGCTATAAAGTTACAAAAAAAAAAAAAAAACTCACCCAAAGCTAAACACGCTGCACTTTTTGATTCACTTTCAGTTGCTAATTAAAGATGCTGTTTGTTTGGCGGGTCTAGCTGACTAAGTGACAACCAGAGGGAGTGCAGACTGCAGGGACTTTGAACTGTCTCCTAGAATATGTGTAATGTCTAGAAAAGTCGGCTGTAGAACAAAAATATAATGGCACAGCGCCGACATAGTGCGTTCTGGTTCAGTTTTTGACATTTTTTTTCATATCTTGAGCCTTATGCACAAACAGAATGTATCCTCTAAAAGTTATATATAATTTTTGGGGTTCAACTTATGTTATCTACTAACAATTTAAAGCAGTTTCGATAGAAAAAAAAATACTTTTTTTTTCAAATTATTTTTTGAAAATTTCCATTTTTAGCATATATTTTCCAACTTTGAGCCTCATGCATGAACCGAAGTAGTCAACTTAGATTTTTTATTTATTTTTCCCAAATTTTGGATACCAAACCACAACTTTTGAGAGGTAATGCGATTTCGAAATAAAAAAAATCGCTATTTTCGAAATTTGACATTGTAGGCGATTTTAGCCCAATTTAAGGCTGATGTGCAAACTAATGATCGTGTGTAAAAGCATGAAATGTTTTTTTAGATTAAAAATGAACAAAATATTTACAGCTTATGGTACTTGCATTATAAAAAGTTAGTTTTTTTTTTTTTCTTTTTGAAAATTTCCATTTTTAACATATTTTTTCCAACTTTGAGCCTCATGCGCGAACCGAAGACGTCAACTTAGAATTTTTTTCTTATTTTTCCCAAGTTGTGGATACTAAACCACAACTTTTGAGAGGTAATGCGATTTCGAAATAAAAAAAATCGATTTTTTCGACTCACCCTAATACTGACAATTACAATAATGACAACAACCGTCAGTCTATTTCCGGCCACCTTGTATATGTAGTCAATGAATTAAGGGATAACAGTTGCATTTAAATCCCTTTTGTTTTGGAAAGTTTCAAAAAACAAATTTAGAACATTATTGTAGAAAAAAAATACATCTGTGTAAAAAGTATTTTTCTGCAACATGTATTTCACAACAAATCGTGGAAACATGTTTAACGCATTGCATCAATAAAAATAATCGTGCATACTTAAAGAGGATTAATCACCAAATAAACAACAAACACCTCTCTCTCAAAAAAGAAAAGTGCGGTTTTTCCACTTCTAACAAATGAACAATTAATAGTGATTTACCATATTTCGAGCACTCATTGCACTTCATTATTTTTTGATCTTTTCAGGATTTCTCCTCTAATTAAACCTCATCTGTCCTCAGCTAGAGAATAAGATTTGATCATAATGGTATGAAAGCAAATTAAGGGCTTTAATTAATAGCCCTTATTTAGGGAGGATTTTTGCATATTAGCCTATGTGTTCAATGGATAATTAAACGCATCAATCATTTTTCTAATTAAAGCTTAATTTTCTCACACTCGTCCATTTATCGCTTCTATGAATTTTTGCTGCGCATAGCAATTTGTAAGTTCCGATGAATATCTTTTCCACTTCTGCATTTTGAGAAGACCTGTGGATGAGAGGAAATCGTTAGAGTTACTTTTTAGCCTACTTTCCCGTTAAAAATAAAAGAAAGACGAAAAAAGTATTAAAAGTAGCTTACAGCATCTAAAAAATATCGCCAAGTCCAAAAAATATCGCCAAGTTAAAAAAAATATCGCCAAGTTAAAAAAAATATCGCCAAGTCCAAAAAATATCGCCAAGTTAAAAAAATAAAGAGGTAAAATGAATATCGAAAAATTAAAAATTTGAAAGTAGGGTATTGAGATGGGGAATTTGTGTGTCGGTCTGTCGGTCGGTCTGTCGGTCGGTCTGTCGGTCTGTCTGTCCCCCCTAATAACTTTTGAATGAACATTCCGATTTGGATAAACTTTTTTTTGTTGGAAAGATCTCGGCGAGTACAGCTCATTCCCATATTTGATTTTTTGATTTGGACAATTTTTGGTTCAATTTTGAGCCGTTCAAACAACCGGTTCCGCGATACTAACTTTTGAATGAACAGTCCGATTTGAACAAACTTTTTTTTGTTCAAAAGATCTTTTCAAGGATACTTCATTCCCGTATCTACATTTTCGATTTGAACAATTTTTCGTTCAACATTGAACCGTTCAAACAAGCTGTCACCCCTAATAACTTTTGAGGTAATAGTCCGATTTAAACAAACTTTTTTTTGTTCGAAAGATCTCGGCAAGGATACTTCATTACCGTATTTAAATTTTCAATGTGAACCTTTTTTTCGTTCAACATTGAACCTTTCAAGCAACCTTTCCCCACCTAATAACTTTTAAGTGAACCGTCCGAATTGAATAAACTTTTTTTTGTTCGAAAGATCTTTTAAAGGATACTTCATTCCCGTATCTACATTTTCGATTTGAACAATTTTTCGTTCAACATTGAACCGTTCAAACAAGCTCTCACCCCAATATCTTTTGAGGTAATAGTCCGATTTAAACAAACTTTTTTTTGTTCGAAAGATCTCGGCAAGGATACTTCATTACCGTATTTAAATTTTCAATGTGAACCTTTTTTTCGTTCAACATTGAACCTTTCTAGCAACCTTTCTCCACCTAATAACTTTTAAGTGAACCGTCTGAATTCAATAAACTTTTTTTGTTCGAAAGATCTCGGAGAGACTCATTCCCATATTTCACTTTTCAATTTGAACCATTTTTCGTTCAATGATGAACCGTTCAGAAAATTTTTTAACATGAGCGCATACTGAGAAATTTAAATTGAATGTTGATTCTGAACTTAAAGGCGGATTTCCTTCAAATTAACTTTGTAAGAAAACGGTTTTGATAAAAACTTTGTTAAGTACTTTTCTGAAAAATCTTCTGTAAGGACTCTGATTCCGACTCCGACTCCGCAAACATGGCGGAAATGCAGGCTCAGAAAAAAATGACTGACTGGGCAGACGATTTTTTGTTTATTTATTCTTTTTTTTTGTTTAATTAATTATTATTACTTTTATTTATTTATTTTTATTTTTTTGGCAGACGATATTTTTTTTTTATTACAAAAATTGTTCATTCACTAGAGCATTTTATTCTTTATTTATATTTAATAACTGGCAACGGATTAAAAATAAAATTCGAGGCATTTTATTAACGAACGAGGTTTTTTTTCTTTCTTTGATAAAATGTGTTTTGATGTTCTTTGTACTTTTATTTTATTTATTACTTTTTTCCTTTTGAAAACGATTGTGAAATTTTTCTACGGAAGAACTATAACAGTTACATTCTTTAAAAGGTGTGACAAAACTTTATTTACTCGTTTATTTACTTTTTACGTGTTCATTTTATCTGATGAGAGGGGTATATTTTGCTTTTAGAAATCAGCTTTAAGTGCTATAAAGGTATGTTTGACATAATTTTCAGTTTCAGATATTCAAGAGAATATTGATTAGATGCTAGAATGCCGATGTCGATGTACGGGAAAGTAGGCTCGTTTAGTTCTTGACAGAACTTCTTGTTGCTCTCGCGTTGGTATTCAATTTTTATACGTACTTGTGTTCTTCTCTTCCATTCCCTTGCTAATTAATATAAGTCGCACTCAAACTATTGTGAAATTGTGCAGATTTTTATTAAAATTTTATGCAGAAACCGAAAAATTGTATCATATTTTTTTTTAACAAAATAGGGAGATGAGAAAAGTGTCTGAACTTTTTTTGTGTCAAAATCAGATGGATATAAATCAAGCGTACTACAATGAGCCAATTTTGAGCATTTCCGCTTATGTTCGTTTTTTTTTTCTCGTTTGTTAACAGCCTCAGTAGCTAGCAGACACGAAGTTTAACTACGTTAGTGTCATCAGGTCATGTCATTTTTTTCTATTTCTTTTATTTATTTAATAATCCTTTTTAAGTATATATTTTAAGAAAGATGACAAAATGACTAGGCCAGCGCTACTGCTTCCGATTTCTCCATAAACTGGTCGACAGTCAAGTGTAAACCATTTGAAAGATGCAAGGCGGCTTTGGGTGACGATTTCTCAGCACGTTTTTTTTTGCAATTGATATCAACTTTTTTTGATGAAAAACTGCAATATATCGTGTAATCCTAAAGGTTTGTTTCTCTTTTCATACGGCTCCTTGCTCCTTCTGGCTTTTCCCCAAACTCAAGAGGTGATTGAAAGGGTAGTGCTGCTGCAGTTGTTTCAACAACTTACTTGAAGTCAAAGTATCTTACTAAAGCACTAGCTCTTCAGACATAAAATTTAAACTTGATGAGAGAAACATTCGATTGTGCCCTGCAGCGACTGGCGCAAAATTCGAATCGTAACTAATGCCCATGCACTAAGGCAGAAATTCAAGTGAAACACGGACGATCGCAACTCACCAATGCAATCGCAAATTCCCAAATTTTGATTTAAGTGAAACGGTACAGTCGCTACAAGATGCGATTTAATCGTAAGTCGACTTCCAGTAGCGATTGCAATTTTGGTATATTGCGATCGCCTCGAAGTGATTGCAATGGTGTTTCACTTGAATTCGGCCCTAAGTGTAACAAATTTAGTTATTGTCCACGTATTTCATTTTCAGTTACATCGGCAGTAGAAACTAGTTTATATTCATGAAGGCCATTTTTTAAAAAAAGGAGAGATTGTTTCAGTACTTTTAAACTTGCAAATTATTGAAAATTTTTGTGAACCCAGAGTTTGCCACACTTTGAATATATATATACATATAAATGCATATTTTTAGAGTATGACATGAACATCACACAACTTCCTTGCAAGCTAATTGAATAATTAAGTTTTTAAATTACAGAAATGGTTTTTCTTGAAGTCTGAAGCCACTGTATTTAGTTATTTAAGAGCAAAATGACTTAATTACTCATTACTAGTAACAGTTTCTAAAACTCTAAATATAAACAGCTAAAGCAACTAAAACCAGTACAAAAAATGTTCTGTTTAGACGCAATACGAAACACAATATTGCAATGAAACCACTGTCTTTGCATTGGTAAGTGGTGGAAATTAAACATCTTTAACTAAACAGATAGCGTCCGCTTTTCTCATAAAGGGCCTTAGTAATGCAATCAGAATTAACCACATGTGCTATCGGTTTGCAGTGAAATGGTTAAACTTATTCGTGATAAAGCTGATGAACTAATTTGTTTATATTCGTCCGAAGTTTTGTAATGAGTTTAAATTATAAGTATGCGAGACGTAGTTCAATGTATGGAAATGATATGCATTTTATGTAATAAGTGAACTTTTGGGGTGAAATTCTACATATTTGATTAAATTGTACTATGTTTTGTATTTTTATCAATATTTTCAAACGTCTATTATGATTTGTAGTTTTGCACAACTTCTTCGCATTTCATTAAAAATGCTTGACAAATAGTTCAGAAACTTTGGTCCTATAAGGGTATTTTTTTCTTTTACTGTCACGTAAAAGTTCTGTTAGTTGTTCATCATTGTAACAACTAATTTGGAAAATAGACTAAGTTTTTCAACTTCAAGTAACATGAAACTTTAAAAAAAAAGTTGTTAATTTCATCAAAGAGATAACTTGTTGGGAGAAAAATGCCATACTTAAAAAAAAAATTATGTACACTGCAAAACTCAGAACGTCTTTAAAAATATTGGGCAGCTAATGTGCTGAAATTATGTCTGTAACCTATATGTAAAAATAGGTAGAAACTCGATGAAAGTCAATAACACAGGCCAACGATGAAAAAACTTTTTTAATGAAAATACCTTATTCTTATGTTGTTTAGGTTGCTGAATCCAAATATGATGCTTAAAAAGTTGTATCACCCATCATTTATTCACATTTTATAGTTACATTCATGAAATAAAGAAACATTTTTAGAATTTAACAGCTTTTTCATAGTTAAGATAACATGAAAAAATAGGTCTAATGAACAAAGATGATGTTGGCAGCACTGCTGAAACACATGCTACAACATGATGGGGGATTACTGTTGGTCACTTCACCGGGAAGTTCAGCAAGCTATTCATCGCAGGAAAAGCTACACAAGAAGCTTCAAGGAAAAAAGGGAAAGAAAATATAAAGCAATTCCAGTTGACAAGTGAACCTTGTATCATCACATAAAATTACTATTCCAAGTATTTTACTGTAAATACAAACCATTTTTACGATTCTACAGTGTTTCATTGATTTCCCTATATACTGTAAATGGGTATTAGACTATATAATAAAATACATTTTGCTTGGAAACTAAGGGTGATACTACAAGCAGATTTGGATTCAGCACATAAAAATCTATCAAGATCAGCTATTAAAATTAAAAAAGTTTTCAAAAAGGTTTTTTTTGTTGGCCTGTGTAATCTTTCTAAAAGTAACCTGAAATCTCCTTGAGGGTTTCATACACCTTCCCAAAAATGAGAGTCACGCTTCCGGAACGAATTAGGAACCTTCTAAGAAAACATAGATATGGCTTTGGCACCATCTTGATTTACCAGAAAGCTAAAGCCAATGCATACTTGGCAGCATTTCACCCGCAATAAAGGTTTCCACCAAAGCGGACAACGTTGACAAAAGCGAAACCCTGTATAAAACAGCTCAGTGTATATTGAAACTGGTTGCTAACATATTTCTTCGACACAATGAAAGTTTGCATTCCTGTAACATGCAGCAATTCAGGAAACTTATTTTCAAAAAAACTTGATTTTCACGTGCGAATGGGGGAAACCAGTAAAATCCTGGAACGTTACCCTGAAATAATCTGTGACGTTTCGAAATTTTTTTTACAGTGTATATTCTTGAAGATATTGGTTATTATTTCAGAGGCAAGAATTAATTTCGCACGTTTTTGTCTTGCAACTTAATATTAACTCTTTTTCTCTTGAAAAAAGCTTCTTAAGAACGGAGAACGGTTGAACATTTGAGAGACTATGAGCATTTATATAAATTATGTAGGTTTTAATACATATGAGAGAAACTTAATTATTTTGTAGTCATGTAGGGGAGAGTGGTAATGAATGGGCCATGGTGATGAATGGGCCACTAACAAAATATGAAAAAGTATTTGCATGAATTTTTTTTTTGATGCCAAGAATAGATGTAGCTACTTGTTCTACTAAACTCATCCAATTTTCATTCGTTTGCGATGAGCCATTTTCAAACTATAGTGGCATGGTCAAGAATCTGACTGAATAGTAAGTTTTTCCCTTTTTAGTAAAACATTTCCTAGCTAAAATGTATCAAGTATTTCACTGCATACATATGTATAAGCTAGTCTTTCCATATCTATAAACTAATCTTAAGATGTATTTTGATGTTATCTAAATTCAATGTACTCAAAAAACCTAAATGTATTCCAAAAGTATAGGTGGGGCTGAATGGGCCACTATGTCATGGTAATGAATGGGCCACCTATAAATATTGTTTTTCTTCCTTTTCTTTGGATTTTCGCATTAATATGAAACACAAATGACTGTCATAGATAGATTTAAATTACTGTCGTCAAAATAGGCTTGTAGTAACTTCTAAATATAATTTACAAATCTATATTATATTCCTATAGTACAATAGACCTCTGGTCGCAGTGCGTGGCTTGAAAAAGCCCCCTCTCTCCTTCAGATTATATTCCTCACAGTACAATTTCATTTTCTTTCTTGGTAACTTAAGTTAGATATTTCTTATTCCCAAAGTCTAGTAAATTTTTAAAAAAAATTTTTGAATTTTGACAAGTTTGAAAATGAAGATGAAGTTTTTGAAAATGATTTTTAATATTATTTTTGAAATATATAAATTTTGTTAAATCATAGTGTGTATTATCTGTTATTTTTTTTATATATATTTGATGTTATTTATTTCTTACAATCTCATTATTTAGTCATTTTTCTGCTACAATTGGCATGAATCAGCTTTATTTTAATTGCATCAATTTTGATGTTTATATAATTTTAAATCAGTATGATTTTGCATAATCATGTCAAGTGCCACATTTATTTTGTCATATTCAGCAAATAAAAGATTAAATCCACATGTTTTCATTGAATTCATTTAGTGGCCCATTCATTACCTTCGATGGCCCATTCAACCCCATAGGTGAGGTTGAATGGGCCAAATTTCAAAATTTTTATTTTCTATTATAATTCATTATAGACAGGTGCTAATCCAACTTTTATGACTTTTTTAGATAGCTAGGTAAGTAAAGTAACTAAAACACCAATTTAGAGTTAAAACAGAGTGTTAGAAAAAATTACAAAAATTCAGAACCAAAAAGTGGCCCATTCATTACCACTCTCCCCTACACGTAGTAATTTATGAAGAAATTTCAATTTTTGATCATATAAAGTTTGGAAAAAAAAATGTCATTTCAAAATTTAAAAGCTTGCGTGTTAAAAAAAGCGCGCAAAAATGGGCCATTCATACATTTTCGATTTAGTATTGCATAAATCCATCAAAAATGATAACTTTTTGTTATCTCATGGTCACGATTGATTTTTTTATTTGAAATATATAAGGAGTTTTTAATAATGATTCTGAAACATAATTGAAAACCTTTCATACAGACTTATTTTTAGCTGAGGAATGTGTAAACAAAATGTTTGAGCCAATTGAATCATCGCTGATAGATTTTTTGATAGGAACCACAGGATGGATTACTTGGAAGACTTGCCTTATGACTTAATAATGATTCTATTAATTCACTGGAATTATAACTCCTTGAAAAGACAGACTAACCTATTAGGCACCAGGTTTCAAAAGATGTCTTAAGCGTTTCAAAATACATTATCATAGTCACTGGTCTAAAAAAAACTGATGAGAATTTGAGTAAAATACCACTTTGAGAAATTCAAGTAAGAAAATTGAAGGGCTTGGGAAATGAAGGGGCTATGCTACATTTCAAAAAATAAACACTCTGGACAATCGCAAGCAATGGATACAGATAAGCAAATAAAACTTAGTATACATCAAAAAGTAGATGTCATTAGACAAATTTCATACGCACACTAACGAAAAAACTTGAAAACAAAAAAAGCTGCAACAACTGCAACAATAAGACTTTGAACTTTAACTACGCGCAATTTCTTTTTCGTCATATAACCCCTTCATCTCCCAAGTAATTCAATTGATTTCTGAATTTAATTGTAACTTATGGACGGAAAAGGTTTAACATAAATCAAAAAGTACATCCGAAGATTAGGCAAGTTTTCTTCAATGCAATTTTTGTACAAGGCTCTACAAAATGGACAACTACAATGTTGTCGCGCTTGCACTTTCAGAGCCAAAGTGGCGGATAAGCCAGCTCCTCCTATTTAGTAGGCCTAATTATAATCATATGATAAGACTTGAGTGAATTAGGTGTATGGGGACTTATATGATTCAAAAGCAGAAACAATAGTAGCTAATTGTTGCAGAAACATAACGTAAATGGTTTGAATAGCAAAAACTAGTATCAATTCGATAGGAACTAATATATTTGTAGCATAAAGGATTTTTTTATATAAAATTCTTTAAAATGATGAAAACACTGAGTATTTAAATAATTTGCAGATTAATGTAATTAAGAGAGGGATTTACTTTGTGTTAGAAAATCATGAAAGAGGGAGCGCTTAGTTCTAGGTGAACTTCCTATATTTGCCAATTTATTATTTATTACTTAGTATAAATCCTAAAACAAAAATAAAGTAGCTCAAAAATCCATCGCATACGTCATTATCATGCACGGAAGCCGAAAAGTAAAACGATTTATACATGCATTGTCCAAAAATGAAATTATGAACATCAAACTAAAGTGAACGCTTTAACTGCGTAATCCAACAAACAGGAAATATCTATTCAAATTCCTCTTCGTTTCACATTTTCAGGAAAGATAACTTCGTAAAGGAATGAATTGTCACTTGAAAATGATTCACAACAAGTAAGTCATTTTAAACCTTTTGTTAGAATGATGACATTTCTGAAAAGCCTTTTCGAACCTCATTCATAGTCATTTATCACTGTCATTGAGTAGAGTTGACTGAGTAAAAGCACAAATTCAATTCCGTTTTCGATAAATTCCGGTTTGAAAGAGACATAATTGAATTTCGTAATGCGTTTCAGGGAAATTTAATTTCTCAAGATGCTTTTCTTTTTTTATTAAATCCTTGTAAAATAGCTGAACATTTTCAGATTTAAAAAGTATTTTGTTTGAGTATTTGTTGATATTTAGACAGATTTTAATTGATTTAATTACATGTTAGCATGTAGCAGCTGAAGCATGCCTTTTATGCAGCAAAAGTCACATAAACATTCTGTACCTCAGAACCAGACTAACGTAAGTCCATTTTCGTCATTTTTCAGTAGAGGGGAAAAACGATGTATTCGATAATCGTTTTTCCCCTCTACCGAAAAATGACGAAAATGGACTTACGTTAGTCTGGTTCTGAGGTACAGCATTGTTCTCTCATATCGAGAGAAACTCTTTGGAAAGATGAATTTTTGAATTGCTAAGAGGGTAAACAAATATTTTTACACAATTTTGAAACACATGATTAGTTGAAGTTAAAAATACAAGACAACGTGTCCAAAAGTACAAATAAAATATTAAAAACGAGTTTGAAAACTCTAGCAAATAGCTATTTCGGGCCTATTATAAATGAAGCCCCATCACCAGTGCGAAAAAAAAGGATGGTTGGGACAACAGTCAAGTGAACCCAATAACTGCCAACGGGTTCACTTGACTGTGGTCAGTTAAACCATCCTCTTTTTCGCATTGATGATGGGGCTTCATTTGTAATAGCACCGAAATAGCTATTTGCTAGAGTTTTCAAACTCTTTTTAAGTATTTTATTTGTACTTTTGGACACGTTGTGTTGTATTTTTAACTTCATTTATTGTACAAACTTTTCGACTACTTTTCTTACATAATTAGTTGTAAATAAAAATAAGTACGAACTGTGTGCAAAACCATTTTATGTACTTTTTAATGTTCTAAGTTTGAATTTCATGCTCCACTTTGCTACCTTTTAAGATTCTCTTTTTTTGGAAATGTATTTGCTACAAGGCAAAACCTTATATCGCCTCCAGACTAAAATTCAACCTGATTATTATGTGCACATTTCAAAATTATAACAAAACTAAAAGTGATCTTTTCAATTATGTTGCTATTATGAGAGACAATAAAGTTGTTCGGTAAATGTTACATAAGTCGGAAAAGAAAATGAAAAAATAAATCTAACATGGTAAATGAAACTTAATGTTGAAAACTTTAATGCTTATGTTATTAAGAATGCATACACTTTGTTTTGTTTTTTAACTCAAAAAGTATAATTACTAAATAATGAATCTGCTTTACAATCAGATTCTACCGCTATTGAATTTAAAATCATACAAAAAATTATTAATTTTTACTATTACAAAAAATATTTAGTTGAAGTTGATAAAGTTGTAGAAATGTACGGTTTATTTTGTGTCTGCAGAGGAAATGGTTACTCTCAATGATCATTAAATGAAAATCTGACACACACCAAAACACAACCAAAAAAAATCTGAAAACACAACCAAAAAAAAAAAAAAAAAAAAAGCTTTTTGACAAGTCCATATAATTATATATCCAGTGAGTCTTTCAAAGATATTTTTCTTCCAAAAAAAAAATCGGTCTTTTTTTCCCGATGTGAGATCAAATTTAAATTTTTTTTTCTCAATATTTGATTGATATTCGGTTGACACGCATTGCATTTAATTGCGGTGTAAATTGCGGAGTATGTATAGCATAATTTTATTACTAGAAATTTTTTTTCTCTCAGACATTAATTTATTCTGATTACAAAGCTGGATCGCACACAGATTAATAGTAGTGGATACCAATTTCACAATAGGAAAAATTTGATATTCAAGCATATGCAGAGTGACAATTATGAATCCGCAATTGACAGACAGAATTGATAATTATGTTATTACCGAATGCAAAAAAGAAACACTAAACATGCGGGGGAAACACAACCAAAAAAAAAAAAGCTTTTTGACAAGTTCATATAATTATATATCAGTGCGTCTTTCAAAGATATTTTTCTTCCAAAAAAAAAAAAAAAATCGGTCTTTTTTTCCCGATGTGAGATCGAATTTAATTTTTTTTTCCTCAATATTTGATTGATATTCGGTTGACACGCATTGCATTTAATTGCGGTGTATGTATAGCAGAATTTTATTACTAGAAAAATTTTTTCTCACAGACATTAATTTATTCTGATTGCAAAGCTGGATCGCACACAGATTAATAGTAGTGGATACCAATTTTACAATAGGAAAAATTTGATATTCAAGCATATGCAGAGTGACAATTATGAATCCGCAATTGACAGACAGAATTGATAATTATGTTATTAGCGAATGCAAAAAAGAAACACTAAACATGCGGGGGAAACACAACCAAAAAAGAAAAAGCTTTTTGACAAGTTCATATAATTATATATCAGTGCGTCTTTCAAAGATATTTTTCTTCCAAAAAAAAAAAAAAAATCGGTCTTTTTTTCCCGATGTGAGATCGAATTTAAATTTTTTTTCTCAATATTTAATTGATATTCAGTTGACACGCATTGCATTTAATTGCGGTGTATGTATAGCAGAATTTTATTACTAGAAAAATTTTTTCTCACAGACATTAATTTATTCTGATTGCAAAGTTGGATCGCACACAGATTAATAGTAGAGGATACCAATTTTACAATAGGAAAAATTTGATATTCAAGCATATGCAGAGTGACAATTATGAATCCGCAATTGACAGACAGAATTTATAATTATGTTATTAGCGAATGCAAAAAAGAAACACTAAACATGCGGGGAAATATTGCTTTATTCAAACAAACACGTAAAACATATTAGAAAAGCATCATCCCCCACAAACACACCATGACGAATACAATATAATTTTCCATGGCATAAAATGTTTTAAAACTAGTAACTTTAGTTTCTGAACTGCATATATGGTCATATCCTTCAACTGCATCCATTAAATTGCTATAAACAGGGCCCGATTAAGATATCATGGGGCCCTAGGCCAAATACTTTTTTGGGGCCCCCTGTACTGAGGCTTTAATTTTAGGCATTGACTACAGCAATTTTAGTCATTTGGGGGCCCTAGGCCATGGCCTAGTTGGCCTATTCAGTAATCAGGCCCTGGCTATAAAGTATGCAAACTCAATGCAAAATTGTACTAAGAAACCGGAAGGGGGGGGCAATACCCCTGCACCGACCTCCTAAATGACGGACTTAATGACCCCCTAAATGAAATTTATCTCGAAATTTATGAGTTTTACGTATTCTTTCGTACTGACCGCCGATTGCAATATTACTTCTATTACAAATTTACATACCAAAGTGATTTTACTCAATGTTGTACATTAATGTGGTTTTTTTCCCCCAGAAATAATTTAAAAGAAATTATTTTTGTTGTGGAGAAATGAATAAAAAAAATAATGGTATATGGTCATCATCATTGTCCTTTTGGGAATTGCATGCCTTTCCCCTACCCCCCTCTAATCCGCCAGTTAGGCCGTTTCTATTTTATCAAAAGATAACTAAAACCATCTCCAAATAACGGGCCTGAATAACGCGAAACAGAGCAATATCGCCATTAAAATCTAAGCACTGAACCTGTTCCGAAGAACAGATCCGACCTACTGGAACTGTTCCACTATTAAATCCTCGCTGCTGATAGGTTAAATCGGAACTGATTACGTAAACAGGTGCAAAGAACAACTCCGAACCGCTGGATCTGCTCCATTATCAAATCCTGTCTGCTGATTGGTTGAATCGGAACTGATTACGTAAACAGGTGCAAAGAACAGCTCCGGGATCAGACACTCGGAACAGATTGCGTCATGATGAAATACTCAACGCTGATTGGTGGTAGCGGAACAGGTCGCCTCGGAACAGGTTCGAGGAACCGCTCCGGAAGTGATCGGAACTGGGTAGTTGCCCTTCTAAAAAGCTCTCGTACGATAACAGATGGCGCTGCCGCCTCTCGGAGCTATCAGTTCCGATCCACTTCCGGAACTGCCAGTTCCGACTCCGACTGTGGAACAGGTTCAAAATCACAGCTCCGGGATCTTTTATCCATCTCTAGCTCTAGGCTAAACGGGTGTCCACTTAGTAAGGATTTGGATCATCGACGTTTTACCATAAAATGCATGTAATTTTTAACATGAATGTGGAGATAAAAGAAAAAATACAGCTTTGAAAACAAATGCGCAGGAATACTGCATTCACGTGTTTCGGCATTACAAGGAACGCCTTTTTCGATGCAAAATGCATTAAACACAACCTTTTGTTCAATGTCTTTTCTTCCATAAGCTCACTTTTTTTTGCGTTGTAAAAGGCGTTCATTGATGCAACGGAACAAGTGTATGCAGTATTACTGCGTATTTGTGCTTTTAAACGATTTATTTTTGCCGTTACTGTCCGTTCGTGAAAACCGCGCATAGCACTCGCATACCATTCCACTTTAAAAAAGGGAGATGGGTTGTGAGTAGGAACTTTCCGAAGTTTTCAATGTAAAACTAACACTTGCTATCCTTTTGACATATTCAACTTAACACCGCATTTGAAATTAGCATCGTTCTACGTTGTTTGATAAGGCTCAAAATGCTTTTCATTATTCTTCTCCTTATTGTTATCTTACCTTTTACCCCTATTTTGGTAAGAAAAGGGAAGACCTGACGCATGCGTAAATACGCGGAAGGTTTTACCTAAGAAAATCAGACAGTATGTTTAATCCCAAAGGTATTTATTTACTTCATGAATGTATAGCATTTCCATCTTTCCCTCAGAGCAAATATCTTGTTAAAAATTCACGGCAGTGCTCAAGCAAATCATAAAAACACATTTCTAGGTTCATAGGCTTCACAATGAAATGATACCATTGGCATGAATTTTTCATTTTATCTAGAGTTATGTTTATGAGGTTTGTAATACAGATCTCCGTTACATGCTCTCGCAATAAAGAAAAAAGATCCAATATTAAACAACAGCTGTATCTACTACACGACGCGTTCTTTACGTTTTGATTAAAAACCAATATCTGCGTAGCAAATTTTATGAAGAAAAATTCAGGGACAATGTGAAACATCTCAATATGTTTGCTTGATGAAAGTTGTTGAAGAACAATTCGAGATATGTTTTTCAGGAAATTTTCAAAGCACGTATTATTTGCATATGTTGTAGGATTGAATCCATTGCTTTTTGCTAGGTCCATTATATGCATTTTAATCAAGCTAAAATAAAATTTCTTTTCATAAAGTTTGTTTTCATGCCCAAATTCACACATAGTTACGACCATAAGTAAGAAAAAACATGATATTCTTCGAATGTTTATTTCATAATAGTAAAAGAATAGTACATCGCAACAAGTTAACGGTACAGTTCAATCGCTAGAAAGACTAGAGCTTGAGTTGACTATATTTTGGTACTAACCTAACTTTTTGTTAAAACTATGAATTTTAAATTGTGATTTATAAAAAAAAAATATTAATTTAAGTTGGGTTATATATTTGCTTGTCATTTCAGATTAATCTTGTTAATATTTGCTGCATTACTTTCGACGCGATCTTGGCAAAAAAAAAGTTTTAAAAATTTCATTATAATAGTATCTATGTTTTCCTGGGAGGTTACTGATTAATTCAAAAATTCAATGAAATATAGAGTTAATCAATCCATTTATTCTACGATTTTTTTTTAAATGTAGAAGAAAAAGAAACAGTTTATGAAAATAGTTCGGACAATTTCTCTTCAATTAGTGCAGTTTATTAAAAAAAAAACTATTAGTTTCGAGTGTTCATTTCACTGTTCTGAAAATATTTTTAAACTTTTTAAATATAGTTTAATTGCTCTCTTTGTAAATTAGATTATCTTCGTGGCAGAAATAAATGCTCGTAAGAAGTTAAAAAAATAAAAATAAAAAAAATCACGCACTTTAAAAGTTAAACTAAGTTAAGGAACCAACGACACGAACACTTACTGTTACAGAACAATTTAGTTTTATCAAACTTGAAAACTTTGCACGAAGTGTTATTTAATACTTCGCGAAAAAGGTGTGAAACAAAAACGAAGATGTAGTTTTCTCGATTGCACTTGTAGTGTATGGTGGAATATTATGAATATTATAAAAGGCAATATCTTTCATTGAGATAGGATTTCGAAAATAGTAATACATTTTTTGAAGTAGGTAGTCCGGTTTTGATGAAATGTAGTCATATATCGGCATAGCAGCAAGATAAAACTTATGGTTTTCTTTCTTCTTTAGTCATTGGTTCTTTATTTTGACTTTTAGACAAAATTTAGTGGCAACTAGCTTATTACCCGGCGTTGCCCGGTATTGCTCTATGTTTAACTTATTTCATGCTAAAATGAAATAGGCGAGCCTTAAATGGATAATTCATTGTTAATCGTAATTTTCTTGGAAAATACTCATATTAATTTTTTTTTTCAATTTGTGTGTTTAAAAGCTTATCTCTATAACTCTATGTATTCAAAATTGAAAGAAAATGGCCTTTTTAAGACAAAAATTTGAATTTGGAGCTTTTTGGATTTTTAAAAATTTCCAAATCCCTCCGAAGTGAATCTTTTGCATCAAGCAACTTCTGTGCCAAGTTGGATGAAACTCCGACGAAAACTGGATTTGTATAAGGAACAAACATACAAATATACATACATACATACAGACATTTTATATATATATAGATGATATCCCTCTGATCATATTGTTACCTATGCCGCTCGGGTACTCGAGCCCGAGTAGACGCATTTACTCAGTTTAATAGGTGCGGCTTAAATTTTGATGAGCACCATTTGATGCCCATTTTAGCCCTATACGCATGCCATAAGACTTGTATTTATCGCAAGCAGCTATTCACAACACACATTCACATAGAGAAAGGACAAGGACAGAAGGCAGGGAAAATACATCCATGCCCAAGCCGGGATTCGAACCCGCGACCTTACCATCCCAGTAAGACTTATGTGACCATTAGAAAAAGTGGCCGGCTTGATCATGTTCAACTGTTATAATAGGCGTACGGGTAATATTTGAAGTAAACATTGAAAAAAGAAGGAAAGAAAGAAAGAGCTTGTTTTTCAAGTAATTATATTCTAAATGATTGACTTTTCTTTACTAGGAAGTGTGTAAAACAGGATTCATCTCATCTTGTTAAATCATTGATTATTAGTTTATTTGTACTTATTTATTTTTTGTCCGAGTTTTATAAAAAAAGGAGAAGGAATTTGAATTTTACGTTTGGGTAAGAAGTTTTCGGTTTAGTTAATCTTTTAGCCTTCTATAGGTGGTAGTTTTTTACTCTGTTTATGCAAACATTAAATCAGGAATTGCTTATTTTGACCACAGCAGCTTGCGAAAACATTACGTAAAAAGTATACTTTTTAACGTTTCGAAGATTTGAAAAAAAAAAAAAAAATGCTTTTACAAAAAAAAAAAAAAAACATATTTACAAACGCACTATGAGTAATTTTTAAAAATTTAAATTTCTAACCAAATTTCACATTCATTTCCTTTACTTACATGAATAGCTGTTAAGAATATGCATGATCATAAAATTTCTTTTCTCTCATTAAACAAAATTTTCTTGCTCTCCGGCGATGTATTTTGGAAGGTTTATGGTCCTTTAGAAATATTTTCCGCTTGAAAAATTGCCGTCAATGAACAAAATGCTTGCGAGGCATTTCTGTTTATTTTAAGAAACATGAGGGAGAGAAATGGGACGTTTTTTTTTTTCCCGTTTAAAGAATTTTGCTTTGAAAATCTTGGTGCTTGCATTTTTGATAGATCCTTTTCTGAGAACATATTTCTTTTGAAAGGTTGGCGTTGTTTCTTTGATAATTACGGTGCAAAAATTGCAATTTGAATTTTTAATTAGGGATTAAATGAAAACGCAGCTGCTAATTTGAACTTTTGTGTTTGATTAAAGCTTAAAAATAGAAACAAAAAGGATCACTCTTTTTCGGAAAAAAAATCCCATTGTTGGTGATAGAAATAAATGTTTAGCAATTACTGTTTTA
>JAXGGA010015062.1:0-30249 GCA_038373865.1 Uloborus plumipes
TCTGCTTAAAACTCTTACTTGGAATAGTTTACATACATTTTAGGCTTAAAATAGTTCGCTATTGCTATATTTAGTAAGTTTTTTAACGTCCTGTTTATGGGATATTTTGCAGATATGTGAGCAAAAGACGACCTTACTTGACTTTACTTTTGCGAAGTAACATTACAGAAGGCATCTGTGATCAATTTTGAGCAAATCATTTTAAAATAGTATAATTTTTTCAAAAATAAGTTCGCAAAACAAACTTACTTTCTGTGGCTACCCATGCTGGATCGTTGCTTGACTGATTTGTCTGAAAATAGCTGTCAATAAATAAATTCTGATGTCCAAACAGTGGCTCTAACTGGTTTTCTCAAGAAGAAGGACTATTTGACTCGTGAAAAACAGCTTTAGTAAAATGATATACCCATTACAGGTTTTTCTGTGCAGTAACTAACAAGCGTCCAGTTTTTTGGCTACTGGGCATAAATGGGTTAATTATTATCATTATTATTTTTAAATTTGCTTCAGGAAAAGCTTTTATCTAGAGAGAAAAAGTTTACTTTTGTGAAAAAATAACATGAAAAAAAATGGGTACATGGGGAAATGAGAATTTTTGTGAAATATGTAAAACTTAGTATTTTATTATCTAAATAAACGCATCGTGAGATTGACAAAGACGCATTTGGTGATTAGCACGTTAGAAGAACGGCTCTAAAAGCTCAGAAAATAAAGTGCATGGATTAAATCAGAACATTTCAACCTTTAGGAGCCGGGGTACACATGCTGTACCGTAACTCTATTTTTTTTTAAAGGACGGAGTTGAGATTTTTCACTCGAACCCTTTGGAGCCGGGGATTTTTTCAAGGTTTCATACGTCTGGTACGACAGTTTATACTATCTCTTTTTAATGGAAAAGAAATCTGTGTTCAACTGTCGTTCTACCTGGTTCGAAAGAAAAATTTCTAAAAAACAGCCCGGATCCAAAAGGTTAATAGAACTTTTTGCTTAAACGGGTGCAATAACTTTTGCAGCCAAATCAATCTCTGCAGTTAAGAGATACACAAGACACGTTACTTTAAAAACTGAAACATATAAATAACAACAAAATTGCAATTATTACGTATTTTCGACAAAAAAAAAAAAAAAAAAAAAGAATCTTTTACAACCAGGATCATAAACGTTTGAAACACGCAGGAAAAATAACTTGCTCCTTGGTCAATATAATGATTTTTATGTTTCAGTTAGTAACTTTATAGATAGATCAAATGAACAAAAATAATTTGCTTACATAAAATATGAGAGCAATATAAAGTAGTAAAGAAATAAATTAAATTCATTTGTTGGAAACCATCCAAACGCTGGCTGGCCATTTAAGAAAGGAATGCGTCAATTAAAGATTAAAAAAAATATATTCTTAAGTAGTATTCAACCTCCAGAAAGTCTCAAAAATTCAGCTCTGTTGAAAGCTAGTAAGATTCATCTCAGTACGTCCCAATTTAAAAGAAACTAAGTAGTTCAAGCAAGAATTTTTGATAAACTATGTTTCATCACATTATGTGGTTCACTACCATTTTTCCTACACTCAAGAAAATCTACAACGAAAAATACACATCTTAAGAAATATATGTGGGTGATTCTACAAATACGGGAATATTTCTAACATGTAGAATTCAAAAAATTAATTTAAAATTAAAAATCTGAAAAAAATCAGCAAAGCACTTGATAAGTTACATAATTAAAATAGAATATCAGCAGAGCTTAAATGTTTGTATTTTATTGCATTTTTATTTTTTGAAGGCATATGTGAATGATAAAAAGGACATGTGGATGACACAATGGGTATGTGAATATAACATAGTAAGTATGTGAATAACACAAACACAATAGGTATATTAATGAAATTTTTTAACCAGTAAACTGTTAGACATAATTTTTAAACATTGTACTGTCATAGTTTGGCTTTTGATTCATCCACGTGTCTTATATTGGGGCATGTGAATGACAATAGAAAAAGGGCATGTGAATGACAAAACACAAGTAATTGTGTTCTCAAAAAGTCATATCTGAATATTTTTCGGCTTCACTTCGAATTAGAACTCACAAATGTCAGCTTTGGATTATTCATTGTCAAAATTTATTTACATGTACATTTTACATGCATTCTGTGGGGCATGTTAATGACAAAGATAAAAAACACTTGCCTTGAAAGTTGAGTTTAGCTTGCTTTTTATCAAAAAGTAATTGCAGAACAGCAAAATTAATCCTCATCCAGGAATAACAAAGTTCCATGCTTTGTTTTAAGATGTGTTGCCAGATTTTGAAATATAACATTTCAGAGAAAAATATCTATACTTTTTAGACATGTGGATGACTGATAATCGCTGGGACAAAGTTTAGATTAACTTTTAGAGATATTATTTTCATATTATTTTGCTTTTTTTGTGATTTACATCTTGCACACATTCATATTTATAAATAAAAAACTCTCGAGAAAAAAATTAATTATTTTTTTAAATCTATATTCCATTGATTGCAAAAATGGCGCCTATGGGACAGGGCATGTGGATGACATTTCAATCTAATATCCATTTTTTTAAATGAATAATAATTAAATATTGACATTGTTGATAACGGAAATTATAGAACAAAAGACGCATAAAAATATTCCCAAAATAGTTTTTAATTAAATTAAAAACAAAAAGAGCAATCAGTATGGAACACAAATTTGCCCATTTTTGTAGAATCACCCATGTACAGAATCATGTTCATGATATACAATACTATACTGCTACATTTATAATTGTGAAAAGGTGAGAGTAAAATCGCGGTAAATATTAGCTCTATAGTTCTAGCAAAAAAAACGGTCTACAGTTGGTGAAAGAAAAAAAAAAACACACATTTGTTTAAAAGAAGTAACTATTAAATAAACATAATGGCACAAAACAAATTGTTTGACCCATTCATGCCCATTAGCCTAAAAACGGGATGCTTGTTAGTTACTGCATACAAAAATCTGTAATGGGTATATACATTTATTAAAGCTGTTTTTCACAAGTTAAACAGTCCTTCTTGAGAAAAATAGTTAGAGCCATTATTCGGACATCAGAGTTTATTTATTTACAGCTATTTTCAGACAAATCAGTCAAGCAACGATCCAACATGGGTAGCCATAGGAATAAGTTTGTTTTTACGAACCTATTTTTAATAAAATTACACTAATTTAAAATGATTTGCTTAAAATTGATCACAGATACCCTCTGTAATGTTACTTTGCAAACGTAAAGTCAAGTAAGTTCGTATTTTGCTCACATATCTGCAAAATATCCCATAAACAGGACGTTAAATAATTCAATAACTATGGTAACGGCGAAATATTTTAAGCCGAAAGTGTATGTAAACCATTCCAAGTAAGAGTTTTAAGCAGATACAAATTGAAAAAAAAAAAAAAAATGTTAAAAAAACCTTAGGCATAAATAGGTTGAATGGAGATCAGGTAGAATTCACTTCAAAACAACTAAAATAAAAAACATTGTATTAATAAAAAGGAGCATTACCACGAAAATAACGACGTTCTCAAAATTCAATTTTATTGTGCACTAATTTTAGTTAATAATTGAGATAACTGAAGCTCGGCATTACCACCTTTAAGTTAATCAAAACGTCCTCTCTAATTGAAATTTTATTAGAAAATTAACAGTAACTGCGGCGAGAGATTTTGCGGTAGAAAATTTGAAAGAAATAAGAAGGTACAAGAAGAAGGAACTGATTCTCGTCAAATTTTATGGTAAATCAACCTAATGGGATTATATACAAATACAAAGATTATTATTGAGTCATTTCGTTTTAGATTAAGTGGGCATTGAGCGGCATTTTTGGTAGAATTAAAGACAAATTGCACGATATTAGGTATCTATTCTGCTGCAAATAATCAAATCAAATAAACATTAAACTATATTCATGCTTAAATTTGATTTCAAAAAGCAATCACGTATTTTAGTTACCATAATCCTGAAATGATAATAAATGTACTAGTAGAAATTTATTTCAACAAAGCGATGCACACGTGTTCGTCTTTTTCCAATGCCTCAATACCGAAATTCAATTTGCATAAATGGATTTAATCTCTGTAAACAACTAGAAAAAAATTGAATCAGTAATCAAAAAATACTCAGCTTTATTACTAACAAAATCAGAGCAGCAACTATCGAAAACATTTAAAAGTAAATTAGCTGGAACACGGGAAACTATCAATGCATAATTTCTTCAGTTGAACCGAAGAAAGCATTTTTTTCCCTCCCGATGTTTATTCTCTCGTTATTTTTGTTTTGTTATCTCTTTAGCAATTTGTGCTCAGAAAGCAAGATTAATAATGGGATAACGATATAGGAAAAAAAAAAAACAACCGTGCTCACATCCCCACAAATTAAATTTAAATTTTTCGCTAAAACGACAGGCCATCAATTAAGCTAGTTTACTTCTCTCTTATGCTGTAACTGTAACGGCAGCTACATAACAAGTTGCTTAGCTTTTATGATTATAGATTAGTTGGAAACATCGTCTTGCTCAAAATGTTTTTTAATGCTGATAGTAGAAGTAGAAGAAAAAAAAAGAGCAACAACAAACAATCTAACAATCAATACTTTTTCCTCCACTGGAAACATTTTAAGCTGAAAGCGGAAATTTTTAGCTTCCATTCTAGTGGTAGAAATAAAAGACTGGGATTATTACTAATGACTTTAGGACGCAAGCGGAGAAACAAATATGCAGTGGAAGAAGTTCTTTTTTCCACATTTATTAGATCGTTATCTGTAACTGTAACTGCAGCTCAGTTGACATTTATTTTCCTTAGACTCTATGAACTGGATTTAGAGCTCTTACAATAGCAAGAATTTTTTATTAAAAGATTTAAAAGAAAAACGACGTTTTAAGTCAATTATTAAAAAAAGTCTTCTACAAAAAAAAAAAAAAAAAAACCCTCACACACACAATTGCACAGATAAAAATATTAAGAAAGCCGTTTTTTCTCATAAAGTATAGAACACCGATTTTCTTTCTTTCTTTTTTTTTAAGTTAGCTATCAGATATGGAATATTAAAATTTATGTCAAGCAATTTTTAATTCTTTATTCAGAATAAAATAGCACAGAAACATATTTTGATTTTTCATCGATTTGAACGAGTAATTTTTGACAACTCCGCTCTTATTTTAGTTAAATTGATTTGGAATTTGAATTTTTTTTTCAATTGAAACATTGCTTTTTGCTCAATAGCACATTTTCATAAACATTTAAAAACCAACAAATGTTAAAATAATAGTTCAAGAATTTAGGTGGAAATAATCAATACTTTAAAGCTTTATTTGATACCTACTGGCATTACGGCGGCAGTATGATGTGAAAACAGATTCCTAATGAATATTCAATTCGGCGTTAAAAAGTATTATATTGACATATTACTGATTTAAACCGTGATAATTTTTCAAGAGTGTGCAAAGTTTACTCAGGGAGAAATTTTACCTAATTTGTATTAAACCGTTATTTAGGTTCAATAATAGCATGTCGTATTTAAACTAAAGTATAGTTTTTCAAAGAAATTTTAAGATGTATCTTATCCTAATGCACTTTAAAGTGCCAGCAATATAATAAAGTTAAAATAAACTTCTTAATCAAGTTGAAAAAAAAAAATTAGCCATCAAAGTAATTTTGTCATTTTTTAAAAAATAATGTCCCTTATGTTAAATAAAAAAATAAAAACAAATAAATAAATAAATAAATACAAATAAATAAAATGACGTTTTCAAAAAAAAGTTTAATGTCCACGTTTGCATTTTGGGTCTTATATGGATCTTATTTAACTGAAGCATCGAATAAATTTATTTACGTATTTCTTCTCACGCATGTTTTAGCTAATTTATCATAGTAACATTTGCAAACATTTTTATAACATGAGTAAAAAAAAAAATTCAAAAATATTTCGTCGTTTTTATTGTCTTACTAAAACTATCCTCTTTACGGAAAAAGTTTGAAACCATATCATGCCTCTAAGTTAATTTTTCAATTAAAACGAATTTTAAAACAACTAAGTAATCATGCACAAATATTTACAAGATTTTCGTACGATGCTTTTATACAATAAACTTTTTGCCTTACACAGCGTTAACTTCTTCCACACAGTGGATAATTATAACGGAAGAAATAAATTGCGTTTTAAAAATGCGTTTGAATTTTTTATAACTTTCAATTTTATTTTTAGGCAAGTTAATTATGAAATTTAAAAAAAATCTTGAAAAAACTTTTATCAAAAGAGGATTTTAAATGAATTCAGGAAATCGTATCAACATATTTAATCAGAGCTGCCGGTAAAAGGAATCCTAACAAAAGGAAGACATGAAAATCCAGGAAAAGGTGTTTTAATTTTAATGCATAAATAATGCCAGAAAAACGTATTTTTAATGTTTTCATACTTAAAAAAGTGTAAAAACAAGATAAAATTTAAGTGAAACAAAATTTTAAAGCAATTACAAGAATAAGAAAAAAGAATCTGCTAAGTGCAACAAAACACAAGCAAAAATCAATGGGAACACAACTCTTAGCGAAAAAATGATAATATTTGGAACAGACGCCAACAAGCTGCTTCTTTTAAACTTTTTCTCTTTATTAGTTCTTTGCCAATTCTTCTGTTTTTGCTGAATAAAAGCTTTTTTTCTTTCTTGTTTGTTGATTGAATAATGACATGGAGAAAGAAAAGGAAAAAAAAATCTGGAACCTAAAAAATTGACAAATGGGGATATTATAGCATGACAGATAATCCGTTAAAAACGCAGAAACTTAATGCAGGAAAAATTATTTCTGTTATGTTTCAGAAAAGATAAAACGCGAAATATCGAAGCATCTTTCTGCTTCAGATAACTTGTTTTGTTTTCTTCGGAGATGCAGAAATTGCTTGTTGCAGACCACCCGTTTGATTGGAAATATATCAATCAAGGGCTGAAACAGTTTCACTTTTGCATTTCAGCAATGATAATTACTCTTCTACAGATGGTATTTCTGCGTTTCTGGGCAATCATTAACGCTGCAAACGAACGAAACAATTATTTTCAAATTACGAGATGGTATCTACGGTTTTCTTACGTTAAATATAATGTAGTTTTAATTAAAGAATTGCTTAGCTTTTTTAAAATGCTGTGTGTGGTGATTTCTAAAAATACATGCTTTGCTTTTGTTTTCAGGTAAGAGCGTGATGATTTATAAAATATTAAAATTTCTCTCTTTTCAGATAAGAGTACGGTGATTTCTAAGCTGTCAATAGCATGCTTTTTTGTGGATGAAAGCGTGGTGGTTGCTAAAATATCAATACCTTGTCTTTTTACGGATAAAAGTCACTTAATTCTCATAATCTTCACGCTCTTGCACACTTTATCCGCAAGTTAGACATCTACTTAGATTTCATCACCTCAATAATTTTATAATCGAACTTTTTTTTTTAATTGCAAACAATAGTCAAAGTTCAGAGAGGCTAGAAATTCGACATTTGTGAATGTTGTTGTGAATGTGAAATGTTGGAAAAATGACACATAAGAAAATTTACGTTTGATGATTGCTCTTTGTTACGATGATAGTTAAAAAGAAACGCTTCGAACAATTACAAAAATGAGTACAAATTAATGTAATGTTTAGTAATATAGGTTAGTGTAAACGTATTTAAATCATAATGTTAAAATCATTGAAAAAAGTTTAAGGCAGCGTTGGCAACCTATGGCTTACCAGACATATTAAAGCACTTTTTACTCATTTTCAATTTGCATAAACACAATTTAATGACATAAATATGATCAATTCGTATAATTTTGAATACGATATTTTAAATACTTATCAGCTTTATCTGACAACAAAAGTTGTTTAAAATACTATTTCAGTATAACCTTTGACAAGTAGTATTAGTAGTACAAAAAAATAACCCCGCTAGTAGTTTGTTTACATAACTTCAGAATCTAATGCTACATTTAGAGTAAAATGTTAAACAGTTCCAAATGCAACACGCAACCTTTCTTTTAAAGCAAAACATCATTTTAATCAAAAATCTATTTTTATGAAGTAGCGTATAGCCAAAGAGCCATTTTATTATATTTTTTCTTTTAAATAATAGTCGAAAAGATTTCAGTATGAAGTTTTCAATTGTAAAAGATTTATTTTACCATCTCACTTAAAAGAAAAGCATATTTCGTAAAAAAAATTTCGAAATAAATCGCTATGTCTTTAAATACGATCCTCCAATCAAGAAAATGTGCTTTTCAATCCATCAGAAAGGATATAATGGTATCCCCTCTAATGCTCCGACCTAAAACAGACTGAAGTTTTGTTGTCAGTGACAATTCTATCGCCAAGTGGACATGAATCGTTCGATATCATTCCCTCAGCCCCCCACCACCTTCCTTTTGTCTTCCAGCTCTCCCAGCGGAAAACGGACAGCCTTTCGAAATCGGGTAACCGGGTTTCGCTTTGTCGATTACCCTTGGGATGCCTACGTCTTCATTCTGGTCCGATGTTTCTATCCGACTGAATGAAAAAAAGGAACACTTCAGTGTAAGAAGTTACTGCATTATTTTGACTGACAATTAAGTGTTTTTAGACAAATTATCTAGCAAAAAATTTTAAGTTTAGGATTAAAAAAAAATAGGCAAAAATGCATAATAGCATTAACATAAGATTTTAGGTTTAGGATAAAAAAAAAAAAGGCATAAATACATTGATATAAGATAGTCTTATGAAATGAATATTGTTTTTCTTTTCATTAAAACTAGTATTATTTTACTTTCCTCTCCGTCTGAATAAATGTAGTAAAAAAGTACCAGATTCGTGAATATTCTCAAATTTTGTAATTTCCAAGTTTTTGAATTTTGATCGATTTACTGTTTTAAAGAATGTTCAACACATTCCTTTCATTTTTAGGATAAACCTTTTTTAAGACAGCCTTTTAAAATTGGGCAATTAGGTTTCGCTTTGTCGATTACAATTGCGATGCTAGTCTTCATTCTGGTCGATATTTCTATCCTACTGAACAAAAACGGAAGACTGCAGTAAGAAGTTACTGCATTATTTTGACTGACAATTAGTATTCCCAGATATATTCTGGTTCTCTTGTTGAAAATTTTATGTTTAGGATAAAATAGACATAAATGCGTAATAGCAGTCACTTTAAATAGTCTTAGATAATTCAAATTGTTCTTTATTTTATTAAAATTAGTATTATTTCACTTCCCTCTACCCCCCCCCCCCCCGTTCAAAACTATGTACCAAGAAAATACCAGATTCGTGAAAATTCTCGGTTTTCGAGTTTTGATAAATTTAACTTTTTAGAGAGTGTAGATGAGCCAATATTTTGAAAAGTGCGAATGTGAAGTTGGAGTTACCTGAGTAAAAAAATTTTTTGCAGAAAAAAATTGATGTTGGATTCTAAGTCTAAATTGGGTCTAAATGCAAGAAAATAAAAGGGGGGAGGTCAAGGAAGTTATTTACCCCCTCCTTAGATTACTCAATTTTAAGCCGTTACAGATCTGATGAGCGTTACAGATCTGATGTTAATATGAGCTACATATCTGAGTTTATGCTTTCAGTCTTCATTAACATCTCTAAAAATGATATCCTCCTTGCATTTTTAACATAGAATTAAGATAATTATATTAATGTAGATATATTAGCTAAACAATAAAATTTCATTATAAAGAATAATTTCTTGGAAATGAAAATGAGCGATAAGGCTTTTAGATAAAATAAATTATGAGAATACGAAATCCAAGCTAATAATACCTTTGTTTTGCTTTGAAACAACAGACTTCAACTTTTTCAACACACAACTCTGCTGCTTGCTTTTCTTTAATCAGTTGCAGGAAATTTAATTTCTTGATCAGAAATTCAAATTTAGCATGCTAGTTATTATCTAGTTATTTAAAGAAGTTATGAGAAATTGAAGCACCAGAAAAATAAATAAATAAAATAATAATAATTAATTAACTTAATTTCCGCAGTGTCAATTTTTCTTATTTTGCTAACTTCTGTTGTCAGGTCATACAAACCACAAATGAAGCAATTGTACTAAATTTCATTACTTTTCATTTTTTAAGAACAGAAATATTCAATGTATGGTTAAGACCTATGATTTTTGCTTCTTCTTAAACGTAAGAGTTAGTTCGGTAACATATTCGCTGTTTTTCAATGTTACCGCTCTGACTGTTACCGATCTGACAAACCGACAAAGTTTTTTTTAAATTTCCGTCGATCGCGCTAAACCAAAATCAAACACGTGGTTTTTTCACTTGTAATAAAGGACTATCTATATATATAAAGATGACGGTGTTCGTTTGTCTGTTCGTTTGTAACCGCTGGCCAGAAGCCCCCGCAGCACCCACAGACCTGAAACTTGGTCCAAAAATTCGAACGTATCCCCGTGTAATGCACCTCGAAAGCCAAATTTTTAATTTCGACTTAGTTATTTTTAAATTAATTAATTAGTATCATTTTTGGTGTATCCGCCATAATTGAGGGGGGAAAATCTCCCCCCACCCCAAAACATTATATATCGTTGGAAAGGGTTTTTTTTTCTGAAAAAGAAAAGTTTTAGCACGTTTCTGTCCGTTAATTAGGACAGGAGATATTAATTAATCAAATTTAGTCAATTTTCAAGGCATAACTCTACGCAACACTGAAACACTAGAGCCATTTTTCATGAAAACTGCTCTTTCGTCTCTTTTAAATTTGCGAATAGAGTTAAGCCTTGAAAAGTGACAAAATTTGAATAATTAATATCTCCTGTTACTTACTTAACTTAATGTATTTTTTATTTATTTGGCGAATTGGGTTTTAAACTTCAACAAGACTTTTAGTGGAATTTAAAAGGTTGTGAAGCACATTTTACTTAAAGACTAGGGGAAATGGTAGTTATTGGGCCCCATATAATGTGACAGTAGCAAAAATTGGTATAACTCCTCTGAAAACTCCTATAAATTTGTGTACACCATCTACTTCAAACAAATTGTAACAAATTTATCGATGATTACCAACAAAATACGCCAAAAAGTAAGAGAAAATTTCTTAATAGGATAGACAAAAAAAACATGATTTATTATTTCTGAGAGTTATAGAGCAGCTATTGAAAATAATGAACAAGAAAGCAGCAAAAGGAGTGAAAAGAAAAGAGAACGGAATGGACAAGCAGCCGTACAGAAAGAAAATGCTTTAAAGAAGACTAAAACAAATAAAGATAAGTCAAAAAATAGAAAAGGGAAAGATGGAGAAAGATATTGAATGCTATAATGTTATAATATACTTAATGAATGGAAAATATATTCAATTAACGGTATAATACCTTCATATAATGCAGGGACTGCGCTAAGCGTTCGCCACCTCGCCAAATGCGATAAAATAGAAAATTCGGCGAAAAAAAATCTGATTAGGCTAAAGTATTGGCGAATGGAAAATTGTGAGAAATTTTCACTTGGGGGAAAAATACATTTATTACATTAAAAAAACAAACAATAAAAATTATTTGACTGAAACTCTCGAAGTTTGGCTAAGACTTTTGAAATTTGGATAATTTACTGGCTTACAACTTAAAATCCTTAGCGCGGTCCCTGTACTGGTATATCATACTCATGCAAAGGTATAATATTTTCGTATATGTATGAATAATACAGTATAACATTGAATGTTTACATGGCCAATAACTGTCTGGTTTCATGGCCCATAACTATGATAGGGTGGCCAATTACTATCAATTTGACATTTTTGTTTTTGCGTTGATTTTTTTCTAATAATATATTTGAAAAAGTGTTTTCAGACAGTATGAGTAGTAAAGTACATTAATATAGTATCATATGAAGTATTTTTTATTTATTCAGAAATATTTCATTCATTTTTTATTCAAGCGTACAAATACGATGTCGCTAAAGTAGCTAATAACTATACCGTTTCACCTATAATAATTTTACTTCTGAGGGTTGGAGTGAATTTAAATTTTAACTTCCTTCCCATTTAAATGCACGGGCATCGCCGTGCGGGTACTGCTAGTACTTATATATAAAATAACTCTTAAAATAATAAAAACTGCGCATTTTAGCGCGTGTTACCGATCTTACCGACTTAAATGACACACATTTTATAAAAATCCCTTTAAAAATTCTTACCTGCAATTTTAGAAGCAGAAATGCAAATTTTTAATTAGGATGCGATAAAACATCACACCAGGTACTCAGTAACACGTGGTATCGGTGCAGGAAATGATTTTGGGAGTCTACATATAGATCGGAAGTTATTGTTACCTCTCTAACGCGGAACTGAGGGACACGCTTATTTCGCATTCCCTAGAAAATCAGAAATCTATTAAAACAAAAATGAAGTAAAATATTAACAAAGGGGTCAAAATAGAATCGTTTTTTGTGCAAGCGCGTTTTTTTGGGAAGTTAGAACATGCGCTACTGGGGACACGTTACCGATCTGATTTTTAAAGTATAAAAAGAAAATTTTCTGAAAAAAAAATTTTTTTTTCTGATGTTATTAGATGAAATGAAAGCAAAACCTTATCTTCTTTCTAGGGAAAATTATTTTTTTTTTAGCTAGTTATTAAAATACTAGTGAAAATTCACTTGGGACTCAAATTGGCACTTTTCTAAATATTAGCTCAGATAACACATTTCCTTCATTTTTGAAACAAACAGCTTTTTAAAATCGGGGAATTGGGTTTTCCTTAGTCAATTACCCTTGCGATGCCTAAATCTTTATTCTGGTCAGATGTTTCTATCCAATTGAACATAAAAAAAGAACACTTCAGTATAAGAAGTTTCTGCATTATTTTGACTGACAATTAGTATTCCCAGATGAATTACCCAGTTAAAAGTTTTGTGTTTAATATAAAAATAAGTATAAATGGCATTATAGCATTGACTTAAAATGATTTTAGGCAATTCAAATTTTCCTTTAGTTTATTAGAACTAGAATTATTTTACTGCACTCTATGTCTACACAATGTCGAAAAAAAATAGTACCTTATTGGGAAATATTCTCGGTTTTTTGAGGTTTGATAGATTTATTGTTTTAAAAGATACATAACACATTTCCTTCATTTTTGGAGCAAACAGTTTTTTTTGAAATCTGGTAATTGGCTTTGTCTATTAAACGCTGGCAGGCCTAACCTCTTCATTTTGTTCTGATGTTGAAATGTTCTAAGAAATCGCAATATCCAAAAAAAGTTTAATAAGTCCACTTATTTTAAGATGTCGCTTGAAGTATCCATTCAATATAGAATATAAAAAGGTGTGAAAAAAAGAGACTGCGTTTTCAATTAATAGATTTAATTTATATCTAACTTGGAGACACTATCTTACGTTAGTTTTAATATCAAAACTTCTTAATACAAAAAAATGAATAATTAAGGTATTCTTTTCGATGCTGATAACGAATGAACAACTTTTTAAAATGTAATTTAAAATAATGTTTAATTAGAGCATGTAAAAATAACGAGAATATTAATACCATATTTGCTTTCAGAATTTAAGCCTTTACATTTTCATTTCTAAAATAAGTTGAATATTATTTTAGCATGTTTTTGCTTTTTTCTTAAAAAAAAAAAAAAAATTATATATTTTAAAAAATATATATTAATAAGGTTCTCAATTAAAATGCATTTGATATGTAATGAAGTAGATGACTGCTTTTGAACTGTAATCCAAAAAGCTTTTAGACGGAATCAGATGAAATTACTTCAGAGGAGCTGATTGTACCTGAAAATGTTTTTCACCTCGGGACCAAAAGTTCCGGTGAAAAAATTACATTACACGAACTGATGCGGCAAATAGCAACGCTGGCACATTTTAGGCAAATAATTTAAAAGAAAAGTGACAAAATGGCGACAATATATTCCACAAAGTACGCTCTTGGGGGATATTTACGAAGAGGTTTTCCAGGAAGAAAGTACTTTCGCTCCCGAAATTTGAGCAGTAATAGTCTACATTCTTTTAGACTTTTTGGCGTAAAGAGAATTAAAATTTTGTAACATGATTTTTCTAAGCTGCAAACGATATACAATGCTGTTTTAGAAAAGTAAAATGGAACGTACTAAATGTGTTTTGAAAAATTGCAACGCATTAACTGATCGAGTAACCCAAACAATTCATAAATACTAGTTCCAAAGGCACATATTATCTGCGGTAAAAATAAGAAAAGGAATCGTTTTTTACAAATACTTTCAGTAGCTCTCCTGTTTCGATAATGTACCAATAAAACATACATCAGTGATTCATTAACTGAAAAAAAAAAGAAAAGAAAAGAGCAGAAAATGCTTTCAAAACGTAAATTGTTCTTGAAGTTTCGTGACTTTTTAAAATTTCGTTCATTACTAATAAACATTATCTACGATTTGAAATGTTGTAAAAACTATAACTCGTAAGTAAATAAAAGTCCAAGTACTCTTAAGGGAATAAAAAAATAAATACTTTTGCTTGAAACTAACACAACGTAAAAATGCAAATTTTACAGGCAAACTGCAGACAAGTGTTTCGGATCTTCCTGGAACGCATTTTTCAACGTAAAAATGTCAGCTTTTGGATGTAAAAACCTCCGTACGTTACGTTATTTTGTTTTACTATCAAGGGTTCCTTACCGTCTGGTCAAGTTCTACTCGTACAAAAAAATTCGTTTAATGTATTAAAATAGTTTTTGGTACTAAAATGTAATATTAAAGTAAATTAACTTCTAAGACAAAATATTACTTTAAAATTTCTACAGTTTCAAGTAAGATTATTACATTCTAGTAGCATATTGTTTACTGTTCCCTATCGCATTAAGTTCTGTTCCACGATTCCCCCATTTTCTTCTTTTATTAAAGAACGTGCAATACGCCATTAAAAACCCTAAATTTAGCGAATTAAACAACACCACTTACCCATGTAAATTGTATTTACCAAATCAGATAAAATTAAGTGCTTTTAAAGGACGCTATTTATTTGGTTAAGTTCTGTTATTATAATATAATATTTTCTGAATGTATTAAATTGTCATTGGTTCTAAAATGTGTTATTGAAAATATTTGCTTCTATGAAATATCACGCTCAAGTTTGTCGGTGGCGGATTTACCACTTCGCAATGGTCACAATTGTGAGGGGTCCCCACTACATTGAGGCCCAAAATTGGAACCCAGAAAAAGTCATAAAAGATTTTTTATGCCCCCTCCCAAAAAAAAAAAAGTATCTGAGATGGGCCTCGGAACCTGAAATTCCACAACTGCTTTATATCGTTTAAAGTACGATTATTATATTTTAGTAGCATCCATTTTTATTTTTTAATATCGCATCAAGCTCTGCTCCATTCCAAATTCCCTCTACCTTCCTTCTCTTATTTAGGAAAGTGCGATACTCCATTGAAAATAAAAAATAAGTAAATTAAAGAGAACTATATCATCCATACCGTTTTGAATTCTAATATTCCAAGGGCTCTTAGACGCCTTTCTTATTTCAATACAAATAAGTATAAAGATAGTCATCTGTACAAGATCCTTCCAACAAATAACTTAATAATCACGATAATAAACCCCAAAAATAATTTATTTCAATGTCAACACCGATAAAAAAAATTCCATTGCATAAAGTCCCACCATCGAGTTCAAAACGGAAAGAAAAATTTAAAGTAGAAGCTCGAAATTAGATTATCGAAACTGGGAAATATTTCACTCACTTCTACTTCTACGCTCGATTCTTGGTTTAAGTTTCGACATTCTCCTGACATTATTTTTTTCCTCTGGCCTTTGAAGGAAAAAAAAGTAATTCCCACCGTCCCTTGATGCAGTCTTGCTTCGAATTTGATACGTAAGTGACGAAAGAAACGCTTCAGATAAAACTACTTCGGCGAAGAAGAAGAGACGCAAAAAGTCTTTTTCCCTCAGAGCGAAACGGGATTGCCATAGAAGGGAAAGAAAGGGGAATACAAACAATTTCCATAAACAGGCCTTCTGAATTCAGCCCGCGTATAGGGCAGAAATACAATAAATTTTTCATCTTCCCCTCTACTCGAGGCTTCAACTTGGCGCCTAAACGATGGACCCCCGAAAAAAAATCTGCATCTTGTTTGCACTTGATTCCTTCCGATTGTAACCGGAGAGGGGTGAAATTTAAAATCCTTTTTTTTTTCTATTCGGAGGAAGGGAATGCTCTTTCTTTCTTTTCCGGAACAAGAGATGAGTCAGAAATCCTTTAGAACTTCACACTGAAAATATTTATATTATCCTTGTATCTGCTTCCGGTTTAATCATGAAAGTGTATTTTTGCTCCTAGAATGATGACATTATTACTCTTCTTTTTTTTCTCTTCTTCAAAATTAGATTTGTTCTCATATTTTTCATCAAATAGCATATTCTATTTTGCTTCTATTATTGTAAACATGAAAGGATATTTTCTCTAATCAAAAATTCCATTAGTTAACATAGAATTTTTTCAGAGAATTGAATAAATTATTTTTAAAATTGAAAATATTTTGACACACCTATTTTTCTCCCTCGAATAATAAATCATATTAATTAACACATACAACAATTTCCGGAACAAGACAATAGTCAGAAATGCTTTAGAACTTCACGCTGAAAATATTTATATTATCCTTGTATCTGCTTCCGGTTTAATCATGAAAGCATATTTTTGCTCCTGGAATGATGACATCAATTACTCATTTCTTTCTTCTTCTTCTTCAAATTTAGATTTACGTTTATTTGCTTTATTGAATCAAATTTTCTATTTTGCTTGTAGCATTGTAAGCAAGAAAGAAATCGTCTCCCATCAAAAGTTCCATTATCTATAACCATACTTTATTTTAGACAATTGAATAAATTGTATTTTTACCATTTACAACATTAGAGACTTTTTTTCTCTCTCTCGAACAATAAATAATATTAACACTTGCAACAATTTCCGGAATAATTGATGAGTCAAAAATGCTTTAGAACTTCACAGTGAAAATATAACATTCAAAATATTACACATATTTTTCTTTCTCAAAGTAATATTAATAACACTAATACCGATTTTCTGACCAACTACTGCAAAAACATATTGGTCCGATCTTAGCTGGATGTATATCTATTATTTCCCGAAAGTCTCCGCAGTAAACAATTGCTCACAATGAAGAACAAGATGTTTAATTTTCAAATTTTACAGTACTTAATGCTTTCCAGATCATCTAAACGTTTCTTATTCCAGAACGTTGATATTCTTATATTACTTCATTTTTATCGCTAAAATCTTTTTAGCACAATTATTTTTTTCTTATTACTATAATAATAATAATAATTATTATTATTATTTTTTTTTTGCAGAAAAACACTTTTCAGCGTTGTTTCCAGTTGTACTTATGATAAATTGTAATGGTTTAAGATTCTCTTTTGAAACTGTGGTTTCGACATCAAGCTTCTAAAAATGCGTCACTATCAGTGACTAAGAACTCGGATCGATACTATAAAGTACTTATTGCAATCTTAGATGAACTCATTTCTGTTTGAGTTGAAAAAGCAAAAATTCATGCAATAGGTACAACGCCAAAACCGTTATCGCAACATAAAACGACTTTGTTCCATCTCCCCTTCTCCATTGAAACACACGAAACCGTTTAAGCCGGAGTATAGGACATCAACTTATCAAAAGCAGACTCTATAAATAAAAGAAGAATGAATACCAGTATTTACTATAAAACCTTCAAAAGAATTGCGGCAGCAAATAGTCAAGATGATCCTAAGTGACAAAAACAGCATAACATGAAAAAAGTTAACATTGTAAATGGAAAATACATGGGCTAAACGGAAGAAAATCGTGTTTTACACAGTTAATTTTATCTCTTATGCAGCAAATAAACATAATTACAATAAATACAACTGCTCTTAGCAAGAGCATTTCTAAAAACATACATACTGCTTACTGCAGCGAGTTTGAACCTTGAAAACTCGTTTTGAATTTCAGCACTTAAAAGAGCACACACATGCATACATTCCTGTATTGAAACCACTGGGATAAAATTACTGATGTTGAGACATTTAAAACATTTCACTTAGCTTTCACCAAGTAAGATAACACCAGATAAAAAGATATTGCTTTCGCACGTGTTAACTATAAAATAGCCGTACATTCAACGTCGAAAATTTTTACGGAGAAGGTTTCCTATCAACGAAGTTCGAAATGTTTCCCAAAAGGGATATTATGACATCATTTATGTTTATCTTCCAACTTCTTTGGAGAAGAGAAATCTCATTTTAACCATTACTCCTCTCATTCTTTTGTTTATCATTTAGGATTTGGATACTTATTTATGAGAAATAGTAAGAGCGCGTGGACAAAGAAATACGCTTCTTGACAATCCTTGTCGGGAGTGATGCCTCCCGGGCATTGCAGTTCGTATTTTTATGCGTTTAGTTATTTCTCTTTTCGGAATGGCAACGTCGAGATGGTTTTTCTCAAACAAGCAACCACATGCCATTTTTTTTTTTTTACCCTTTGCTAGTTGTTAATACTTTTTGCAAACCCAATTTTTCGTTTGTTTTACAATGAGAGCACTTGCTATAACAAAAAAAAAAGTATGATAGGATATTTCTTTACTTAGCTTTCACGAATTTCTACACAAAAGTGGCTGAAAGAAAAATTAAGATTTTTTTTGATATAAATCATAAAACTTTTCTTTGACGGTTGAATTATTCAAATCCAGTATTGCAAAGCGGACATTTACAAAACGAAATAAATGATAACACATTTATATTGCTTATTTGTGTTGTGAAATTAAAGTCTATCATTTAGACTTTGCAATTTCGATACCATTGTTAGATTTCAAGTTTCAAAGAATATGTGCTTGATAAAAACAAATGAAAACTGACTTATTAACACTGTTTGTTTAGGAAGAAGATTCTACCTGAAATTTATATTAAAGCAAATTGATATTTAGTTTGAGACTATTGGCAAATTATGCACGTTTCAAGCTCCATCCAGAAAAAAATACTTCTTAATGAAAAGGTTTTTGGAGTAAATAAAATACTAAATGAAACTAAAAAATAAAAAATGCTAAATCTTACTGTAATAAAAACAAAAATCTACAGCTTTCATCCTAAATGAAAATATCGAAGTGTGTGAAAAATAATTGATAATGCAAATAATAATAAGTTTTGATAATTTAAATAGAAAAAGGAAGATCGCCAGTGTTGTTTTAGTGTTATAAAAAATGCTATTTCTACATATGTCTCAGCTTCTTCTCCCAATTTCTACATTCGCAGTTGGAGCTTGCTTAGTTCAGAAAGGTAGACAATCTTTTCTAACCGGTTAAAATTGGCATTTCTGTTTCTGATTCCAAAAGAAAATACTTAAGAGATGTAGCATAGTTAAAATATCAGTTAGCAAAACATGCAAGAATACTGCAGAGATGCAGTTGCTGTTGTATTCAACTGACGTTTCACAACGTACTGTAATGCAAACCCACGCTTGCATATTTGTACAATATCAACAATAGCATTAAAATACTACCGCATTTCTTCGTTGGAATAGTTAAACTAAAACTCGAAAAGCCCCCCCCCCCCCTTTGAACAAATTTTCAAGAAATACTCTTAGAAGGTGAAGAGGAACTCAAAAATTGCATACGAATACGGGAACAGAGAACACTCGAATCATACCCATAAGGTTCGCAAAACGTAAAAGGAAGCAAAATTGCGGAAAAATCTTTCCATACATTTAGAGAGAGAGAGAGCTTCGCCACTGCACAAAGAATTGCATTTTTGTTTCGCGGGTAAAATGTTCTCTTTCAAATGGCGAAGACAAATGAAGAATATGCGTCAAGGGTGGAACGCCCCTTACCACCATATACCGAAGAAAACGGAATATTTGAAGCTGAAAAATTGTTCATTGTTGCTTATCTTTCTCCGTTCCCTTTTGTCTTTTGAATCGCTATTCCCCAGTCTTCTGGGTTCTGCATTTCGCGGAGAAATATAAATCAATACCAAAAGTAAAATATGGCTTGATATTGTAGGAGAAAGTTCATATTTTCAGAATAGATAACGCTAAGAGTGAGATAAAATTTATCTTGTCAAACACTTCACTGTATATATTGCTTTTAAGCTCCCTTCTTCTGATAGATTTAGTCTCAACCAATGTTTTTAATGTCAATGCAATATAAACAAGCCAAAATGTAAAGGCATTATACGCGATAGATTATGAATGAGAAAAGTATTAATAAATCGTGCACTCAGACAAAACTCGATATTCAGAAACAATCAAGTTAAAAAAGAATGTATCAGAAATCTCGTGTAATTGAGTCTCTCTTTTCAAATTTGTCTGAGGCGGTAGGGTTTTTAATCTACAAAATGCTGCTTTATAAAATAAGGGCAAATATGAAAACTAGTTCAAACCAATATACTAATATTCCTGAAACAATGCCTAAAATATTGCCAATATTGATCTGCTAAACGCATCTTGAAACAACTACTGTCATTTAGGATCTCTTAACTGAGTTTTCTTACGGACTTTATGAAGGGTAGTATTCATTTCAATGAAATGGCTTTTCATAGGTCACTCGATTTTTCTTTCTTGTAAAAAACAAATGTTTAGCAAAATACTTTTAGTCAAAAAAAAAAAAAAAAAATAAATAAATAAATAAATCTAAAAATGCCTGTAAATGGCAGTAATACACATTTGAAAGAAAAAAACTGGATTTATAAGCAACTTAAGTCGAATGTAATCCCCTTTTCCTGTAAGTTATTCAAAGGTGGATTTCACTGATTTCATAATGCATACTTTCAAGTGTTTCAAGTTCAAAGAGGCTAGCACTGGATTCACTTGTTGAAATGACAATACGCCACCCCCCCTCCCTCCTATGAATTTTTGGTACGCCACTGCTATGCATTCTATATGAGTTTCCCTTCGGTTTTATAGGAATTAGACAATGATCATTCAAAATATATTCCCCATTGACGTGTTATTCGTTCAAAAAAGTGACCGTCCTCCTGACATAAAAAGATGATTTCTCACATCAATTGAGATCAACCTATAGCCATAGCACAAATATTTCTTCCAACTGAAAGGCCCTGACGCCCAATAATTCCTCTAATTGTCCATACAAAGAGTGTATATTCAACCCATTCGTTCAACCTATTCGACCCTATCTCTCTCAATAGATGATTTTTCTGTCGACGAAAATAATAACCATCCATCTTCATCCTGATTGCTCGAAGGGGAGAATAATAAGAAGTCCCGAAATCGGTACCGAAGGAGGGAAAAGTAAAGCAAAAAGGGATTTTTATAAATCAGTGATGATCTCAATAATCCCTGAGAAAAAGATGGATAGCGATGTTCTTTCTCTTCAACTACTTACACAGTCCGAGCGGAAAAGAGCTTGATCGCTATCGTACGTTAAAGGGATAATAAAGTACCTGGGACTTCTTTCATAATGTACGAAGAGAATTAATGAGTAAAGTTTTATTCGAGATTTTGATTGAAGTATTTTATTTCATTAGTATAATTCATTTATAATGAATTTTTCTCATTACAATAAAAATGCGACATTATGAATCTTAAATTAGAATATAAATTTTTAATTAAGTATTACTTCTTAGTGATACATCAGAAAATATTTAGAAATTATCAAGTTAAACTGCTTCAGGTATCAACAAAGGACATTTATGTGTATTCACTAATTAAAACTTTTGAATGCGTCTGATACGTAATAAGAGAGCAATAGGGTAATTACATTGCAGCTGATTACAAAAGTAAAAGACGAATCTAACTTTTTTGAAGCACATCCAATTGCTAAAAAGGTAATGTGTACTGATTAAAAGGTGGAAAATCGCATGAAAAGTTAGCTATATAGTAGGGTGGGGCGAAAAATAAAAAGTTCTTCAGATCAACTTCTAGTAGTTGCCAAAAGTTGTCTTTGGTGATAGTTAGCTTTTGTGCAAAATTTGAGAAAAATCGGTTAATATCTTCAGGGGGCGCTGCGATCACAAAGTTTTACCATAGCTTTTATAGGGATTTTATGGTTAAAATATCAAAAAGAATGTCTTTAGCTAGTCTCTTTGTGTTTTTTTACTCAAAAGAGGTTTTCATGCATTAAAAACATATGAAATGACTCACAAACATTATTTTATATGATATTTTTATCTTTCCAAAAAATCACTTTTTTTTCCACGTTTTTGTTTCTTTTTAAGATGATTGAAATATAAATATATCATATAAAATAATTTTTGTGACTTATTTCATGCGCTTTGAATGCATGAATATATTTTATGAGTAAAAAAAAGCAATGAGATCAGCTAACGGCATTGTTTTTCATATTTTAACCATAAAATCCCTATAAAAGCTATGGTAAAACTTTGCGATCGCAGCGCCCCCTGAAGATATTAACCGATTTTTCTCAAATTTTACACAAAAGCTAACTATTACCAAAGGCAACTTTTGGCAACTATTAGAAGTTGATCTGAAAAACTTTTTATTTTTCGCCCCACCCTACTATATAGCTTCTTTGAGGAAAAGGTTTTAGGAAAGATTTCGGGTCCAGTGAATATATTAGCTCTTTGATACAAGTATGATCTGTACAGATTTAATTTGAAAAAAAAATAGCTTAAAGCAAACCACATCAAATTTATTGGACACATCAGTAGAATGAAAAACCCATCACGAACTTCCGGAATTTTTCATTTTGAAATCATTAGTACTCGTATCAGAAGCATACTCAAACTAAGATGAATTGAATGCGTTGAAACGTTTTCTAAAGCAAATAAAGTTTTAAAATACAATAACTGCTTGCAGACTTAGGTGATATTATGATTTGGCGACTACTTGGAGATATATCGCCAAGTTTTTGGTCGCCAACTGTTTGCCTCCAATTTAGTGACATATCGCCAAGTTGACGACAACTTTGGCGACAAAAAAGATTTTTCGAATCTAGGTTCGATTTGACGCTATTGACGATATTTTGCGGAAATTCCACTGACATGATGCTAAAATAAGAGATATTTAGAAGTATAATTATAGTAAAACTTTTTTTTTCTTTTTGCACTGATTGGTGACAAACTAGGGGTGTAAACGTTTAAATTGTTATCTTGCTCACTCTAAGTCACCATTTTAACACTTAAGCATCTAATAAAAAATTTAAACGTAAAAGGAAGTAGTGTGGGGATCACACCAGATTTTTAGTTAACCCTTAGTTTGGCAATGTATCCTACAGGATACATCACTTTCTACATTTTTTAATTTGAATTAGGCGCCCTCTAGGGGGCTAGCTTTTAACCTATAGCATTATTCAAACCTTCTTTTTCAACATCTGTCTTTACTGTGGCTATTTACAAAGCAACGCGTTCAGTATTAAGTTTATAAGTGTTACAGTGTGTTCTACCAAAACAGCATGGCGTCACGTCGATTACAGGTATATTCCCTTTTATTTTTTTATTATTTGCTTATTATTTTTACTGTTTATAAGATCTACAATAGTGCCAAATTAGTTGATACTGTGATTGAGTGAGCCACGTTTTATGCATTCTTATTTGCTACTTTGGCAGTGTATCCTACAGGATACACAATTTGTAAAACCGATTTTCTTTTCATTTTTTCCTATGAAAATTTTTTAAACTATATAATATTTATGAATTTTACCCTAAAAAACCTAAAATAAAAAAAAAGTCAAAATTTTTCAATTTTTGATATGTGCCAAACTAAGGGTTAATTAAAACAAAATCATTATGTAGCAAATGCACCCACAGCTACATAATAATACAGTTCTGCCTCAGCCCTGGCTTACGGGCGGTAACTCATTGCAAAATCATTATGGTTAAATGCAAACAATTTTCCGTGACTTAAAAGTCAAATCCATTTCTTTTACCTTTTATTAAAGCACAAATGCATAAAATTAAACTAGCAAACGTTAAACAAAACGCAGCAGCGAATAAATCCTGCAAGTCTGAATGCCGCTCAAAACTCCCCAACCGCTCCATACACCAACCTCAAATCCGAGTTCCTTCCAATAAAAGCGTCAGCGATACCAGAAATTTCGACCCCCGGAATGATGGGGCATCATTTTGACAACCCGAGTTTTAGAAAACGGAAATGTTTTAACAAATTGACTCTCTTGGGCAAAATATAGAAGGGGTATTAGCAGGCGAGATGGGAGGGGAGGGTTCGAAATTTATCACGTGGGGGTGCACGCGTGTGAAGTGAGATAAAACGACCTTTTGTTCTACCGTCGTATCTCTCGCATTCATTAAAAGGAAACGTGTTGAAAAGGGCCGGGGCACTAAATGGAGTAGAGTAACACTGCACCAAGACGATATACTTAAGGCTGTAAGTTAATTCCTTTGATATTTATTATTCATCAATTATTCAGGTCATTACTTTGAAGAATTAAGGAACAATTAAAATCAGCTTTAGCTGTGTGTGGAAATGTATCTGAAAGTAAAACATTTTTGAAGCGTTGAAGCTTGAACCTTGTTAAAAGAAGGAAGGTGCATGTGTGAAATTCTTTTGTTGTTAAAATTCTTTTGTTGTGAATTTCATTTAAGCTTCTTATTCCCGAGCTTTTGAAAGTTATTAATGTGATGTTACAAAGGGAGTTTGAAGGAATGCGAATGTAAGAATGAAATAAATTTTGGAAAGATAACAATTTGAAGGTGATTTTTCAACAGCAGCTTTTCAGTTGTATACGAAATGAATAAAACTTTAAAATCACTCATAATTGTGTGCACTTGTACTCAATTCGCTATTTTATTTTCTGATTTTTTCCAGCAATACGTGAAAACATAACAAGCGAAATCATAACGTTTTCGTTTTTGTATTTTTGAAAAGTAACGCAAGTATGATGATATGTTTCATAAATACGTAACAAATTGTCATTGATAAGATGAAAAGTAACGTTGGCATTTTAGTACGAATTGATAAAAGTTATCATTGATTATCCGCTTCAATAGAATTGGGTTATATCGCGCACAGTTAGCTACCATGTATATTTATGTTTATGCGTTATTATGATATTTAAATCTGACCTTTTTTTTCTTTCTAACATGGAAATAATTCTAGGTTTTTTTTTTAGGTGAGAGAAAATCGAATTTTAAATTTAGCGTTTTCACATTTTGTATTAGAAAATAACAAATTTAACTTTTTTAATTTTCAAAGATTTTACATTATTACTTCTCTTACAAAGTAAGGTTTTGAGGCTAGTTTCCGATTTTCGACGCGTTAAATACGCTTATAAATGAGTAAGAAACATCTCTTCGAGCAATCATTTTGAATTGTAGGGTTATTGCAAAAACGGGACAACAGAATGTAAATATACATATTGGTTTTATATACACTTAGGTAAAACCCAATGATTTGAAGCATAAAACGTAGGAAATTTTTAATGTTTAATAATAATAATATTTATTAGTTATTTTAACCGATCAATTTGTAGAAATGTTATTTTAAAAATGAATTTGATATTGGAGACATTTTTATTTAAAGAAACCTAACACGATTCCGATTTCAGCTAATTATGTTATTTAATGCTTTATAACGATTATAAAAAGAGGTAAACTGATGGGGAAAATGAAAAATTAACCACGAGATTTGCCCATTAAATCATAAATATCTATATCACTTTCAATAAAATAGCAATAAAATATACATAATATGAAACCTAAGATTAATAATGTCTTTATCATTGAATTACAGCAATTATGAAGCATTCGTAACCGAATCTCAATAAAATATTTCATTTACCAACTATGTATTTGGATAATAAATGGAAAATAAACGTGCTAATGCCATACTGGAATTCATCAATGAATATTAAATTGGTAAAGTGAATAAAAAGAAGGTAACAAACAAGACTGAAGATTATGTTACGCATCAATGAGCTATAAAAATATGGCTAATGAAATTATAATTAGCCGGCAAAATGCATTACATAGATGTATTACGATTGTAATTGATTAAAGATTAATCGATAAACGCAAGGCAGCGTTACCATTACTTGAGCAGATGCTTGAAATGGGTTACGCATTATGGTGAATGATCACTAATGTTCTAGAAGATGTTTCCTGAAAATATGAAAAAGAGAAAAATCGGTCAAGTTTATCTTTAAGAAGATTTTTTTTACAGAAGGAACTTTCTATATTTTTCTATTTTAACTAACGTAGGGTCTTTTGCTTTTGTTTGACGCAAGAGAAAATATGATAGTGAGTAATTTGATGACGTGATGTTTCAAAAACTCCTCACACTAAGTATAGAGATATATTTTTGTAATAATATTGCAATGTGTTTTGTTAGTTTACCTTTGTGGAATTAATTACAAAAGACTTCTAGAATTCGTAAATGTGAAAAATGAACTCATAGTGAATAAATAAATAAATAAATAACTAAAATAAGTAACATTGTCAAAGCATTAAGTTGATGTGTAATAATAATATTCTAATCAAAATAAAAATGCGAAATTCTAAGTCAAAATTTAGAATATTATTTTTTAACTAAGCAAATAAATGTATTATATCTAATATAAATTCCAAAATATATGCATGATATTCAGTTAAATTGTTTTGGGCGTTAACGAAGGGCGTTTATCCATATTCATTAATTAAAACTTTTAAGGAAGTCTTATGGTGCATAGATAGAGCTTATAATAAAATTGTAACAGATTAAATCATAACAAGAAGTTCTGTCAAGAACTAAACGAGCCTACTTTCCCGTACATCGACATCGGCATTCTAGCATCTGATCATTATTCTCTTGATTATCTAAGACTAAAAATTATGTCAAACATACCTTTTTAGCACTTGAAGCTGATTTCTAAAAGCAAAATATACCCCTCTCATCAGATGAAATAGACACATAAAAAGTAAATAAATGAATAAATAAAGCTTTGTCGCACCTTTTAAAAAATGTAACTGTTACAGTTCTTCCGTAGAAAAATTCCTCAATTGTTTTCAAAAAAAAATTAGAAGTACAAAGTACATCAAAACACATTTTATCAAAGAAAGAAAAAAAATAAAGAAAAAAAAAAGAAAAAAAAAAAAAAACTCGTCCGTTGATAAAATGTCTCGAATTTCACTTTTAATCCGTTGCCAGTTGTTAAATATAAATAAAGAATAAAATGCCCTCGTGAATGAAACATTTTTGTTACAAAAAAAATCGTCTGCCAAAAATAATAATAATAATAATAAATTCAATAAAACAAATGAATAAATAAACAAAAAATCGTCTGCACAGTCAGTCATTTTTTTTTCGGACTGTTTACTCAAAAGTTATTAGGTGTGACAGCTTGCTTGAGCGGTTCAATGTTGAACGAAAAATTGTTCAAATCGGAAATGTAAATACGGGAATGAAGTATCCTTGAAAAGTTCTTTCCAACAAAAAAAAGTTTGTTCAAATCGGACTGTTCATTAAAAAGTTAGTATCGCGGGACCGGTTATTTGAACGGCTCAAAGTTGAACCAAAAATTGTTCAAATCAAAAAATCAAATATGTGAATGAGCTGTACTCGCCGAGATCTTTCCAACAAAAAAAAGTTTGTCCAAATCGGAATGTTCATTCAAAAGTTATTAGGGGGGGACAGACAGACAGACCGACCGACCGACGCACAAATTCCCCATCTCAATACCCTACTTTCAAATTTTTAATTTTTCGATATTTATTTCATTTTTTTGTTTCTTTTTGACTTTTTTTTACTTGGCGATATTTTTTGAACTTGGCGATATTTTTTGGACTTGGCGATATTTTTTGGACTTGGCGACATTTTTTAGATGCATTAAGCCAATTTTAATGCTTTTTTCGTCTCTTTTATTTTTAACGGGAAAGTAGGCTAAAAAACAGAAATTAACTTTTTTGGAACATCTAAGTTCTTATAGGAAAACAGACCACAACTAAATGAAACAATTTGTATCAAAGCGTAATCACACAAAGTATATCCAGTTGCCAATCTTGGGCTAAATGATAGATAGTCCCGATTCAACTATGTCGTCATGTTTTTTTTTTTTTTTTTTTTTTTTTTCTAATGGCAAGGCAGGTTACAATTATAAAAAAAACATCAATTGTGAAACAACCAAACAATTAACAAAAGTAACATTTGACCGAAGTCATTGCCTCAGGCGTTCTCTAGCTCTCCAATACAGGGTAGTCTCGGAGTCGGAAGAACCGCGCAGTGCCCCGCATCGACGCAGATGAGCTCTATTTAAAGGTTCTCCAAGGTCACATAAAGAACAAAGAGGAGAGTCAACAATGCCAATTCTATGGAGATGATCATTTAGGCAGTCATGTCCTGTCACTAACCGGAACATCGCCACTGCCTCACGTCGAGGACGATCGGGAATGTTAGCGAGATCTTCGGCACTCCAGGTCTTCTGTTTAACACGATCTTGCATTAGGGTTTCGAATTTCATTTTCAAATTTTGTTTCCAAAAGAGCTTTTTTGAGTGAAAAGACAGCCCAGAAGCATTTGATTGCTGAACCATTGCTGCACCTTTGCGTGCGAGAAGATCTGCCTGATCGTTCCCATAAATGCCTCAATGACCAGGGATCCATTGTAGCTTAATGTATTTGTCTCTTTGACTAATACAACGCATCAATTCTCGGCATTGTAGGACCTCAACAGATATAGGAGCTTCAACGGAGCCAATATCTTGTACGGCTGCCTGCGAGTCCGAGAGTAGGACAACCTTTTCGAATTTTTGAAGACAGTCCAGGAGTTTCTCCAATGCGATACGGATGGCCTCTACCTCTCCATCAAAGGCAGTTCTGTTTTTTCCAGCAGACGCAGAAATGAAGAAGAGTTTGGAAAAGACTCCAGAGCCTACAGATTCACAGCCTACCGAGTATGACCCATCCGTATACACATGCAGCCAGTCTTCTTCCGGATATTCAGTATAGATGGTCTCCAAAGCAGAACATCGGAGAACTTGCGGAGCAGTATCCTTCTTGAAAACTTTATTCAGGAGATTAAGATCAAATTCAACTTCGTAAATCTCTAAAGGATTTATGAGCCTCCTAAATTTTTGTGGATTTTCTTGTAGCTCATCTTCCTGAAAAATATCGAACACCTTTTGAATAAATCCACACTGCGTCTTTAGATTTCTAGTATGAATTTGATAGTTAGCCCAGAAGGGATCACCAAGACGAATAAGTTTTTCATAGAGTAAGATAGACTTTTCCTCTATAATAGTCTTAATAAGCCTATTTTTTGTTAACAATAGCATGGAATCAATTGGTGTAGATTTAACAGCACCAGTAATAAGTCTCATAGCTTGGTTTTGTATAATATCCAATTTATCTAAAGCCTGATTGCTTGCCGAAATAAGCGGTTCACAACAATAAGTTAATAGGGGCAATATGAGTGTCGTCATGTTGCCAATGAAAATAATGTCGGAGGTACCTCAGCAGTACTTCATGACTAATAACCAAAACGATCGTACGCAATTTATTAAAAAGAGTGCACGCATAAAAGCTTCACAATCCTTAACTCGTGCACACAAAACATAGCCGCTGTTAAGCAAAACATAATATCACAGCCTTGCAACAAAAGTGTCACAACTAAAAAAACTACGTTTTCCAGGAATTGCAAAAAAAAAAAAAAACTGTTCCCGGGCTGACTAGGCACATTTTAGTACTTTTGAATTTGTCAATATGAAGACCGATACATCTCAAACTATGATCGTTAGTTACGCACGTTACTCTACGACGGCTGGACGACAACTCAAGATGCGGCATTTCAGAGGAAGGGGTCCTATGCATCTTGATAACAGCAAAACGCCATAACTGCCCTTTGGCGGCTGATTTTTCAATACAGCTTCAGGCTCTTTTGAAGATTAGTAGAGACGTGTAAACTACGTCTAATGACGGTCATAACTCAAAAATTGCAATTTTTGAGTTGTGGCACTTTTGTAGTAAGGGTGCGATATCTCTAAATAAGGAGTAGATGTGAAGACTAAAAGTGCTATTTGCGATCGTAAAGGTCAGGGTACAAGCTTGAAGATTTCAACAGGCTATTCGCAACCCTTCTTAGTTTACTACATAGAGGGTGGGATGGTACGTCGTGTTCTCCAAGAGTGTATAACGATTTTATAACAAAAAATAAAATCTTAACTACAGAACAAAACTATTTGCTCAAATTGAAGCATACCAAGTTCTAATTACTAAAGAAGGAAAGACTACAGTTTGATGAATCAATTGGCATCTAAGCTCAACCAAAGTGTATCGAGTTGCCAATGATGATCTCGATTCAAGTATGTCATCATGCAGCTAATAAAAACAAAAT
>JAXGGA010015063.1:0-30239 GCA_038373865.1 Uloborus plumipes
AAAAGCAACTTATGCCCTTATCATTCTCTCGATTCTGCCGATTGTGAAGGGAGAATTGAGTTTGAAAGGGGCACATCTTTGATAATCAGAGTTCGCCGAGCTTCTTTGGTGCAAATTACGGTTAGTATTTTTTTAAACCAATTAAGAAAACCGTAATTTTGATTTTTTTTTCTTAAATGACACTCATTTTAATTGTAATAGTTATTAGAGCCAGGGCAAGGATTTTAAAAAGTTAAAATTTTCAAATCGATTTTTCTCAAAACAGCTATTTTAAGATGTGCCCCTTTCATTCTGGATGTGCGATAACTAAACTTTTTCTGTAGTGTTAATTGATAAAATCTTAGTATTCAATTATCAGACAAGGAGCATCTGTATATGCCTTCTCTTCCCCAATTTTTATTTAAAACTAATTCTTTTACTCGTTAAAAATACTTTATTTTATTTTTCCCACGTGGGGCGAAAAGTGTGAATTAGAAAGTAGAGGAAAATGGGTTATAGGCTCAAACACAATTTACGAAATCTGTTATTTAACAATTTTTATATCGTCAAGGGTTTCTTTAATTTTTACGAGGTAAATTCGGGGCAGCATTCGGTAAATAGAAAGATTACCTGTATTTTCATGGCTACCATGCATGGATAATCTGCTAAAAAGTTGAAACGTTTGCCCCGTCTCGAACAAAACAGTTTTTCGCCATACATTTACTTTGAACTTTATTTTTCAAAAAGATATGAAAATCATTGGAGCAATATTATGCTTCTAAACAAGCATTTTCACAGCATTTGAAAACCCAATTTTAATTTAACAAAACATGCTAAATATATTACTGCTATTATTAAATAGTTTAAACTGGAATTAATTATGTCTTTTTCAGATCAGCAATTAACCAGATGGTTCATATTTAAAGGGCTAACGCAGATACTTTCTTTTTTATTAACCCAGTTATCGTTATTGACCTCTTACAAGTTCAGAATCACCGTAATGGGTCATTTTCACCATATGCTTACATTTCAAAATTTTTAAGTAATTTTTTTTAACTTGCTATTTTCTTTTAGATATACTAACAGATGTTTAGTCACATATTGTAGGTGTGTAAAAAAGTAACTGGTTGTACACTTTGATGAATAATTAAGTATTCAAATGCTGTTGTAAAACTGTAAGTTGAAAGGAAAATTGTCGTCCATTACCATACAAAATCAATATGAAATCTCACTTTTAAACTATATCATAGAGCCTAGAAGCAACTTCATTTGAAATTATTTGCGCCCTGAAGCTTAAAACGATGTTTGTGATGATTGAAATATTGATCAAAAACTCTATGGTAACGAATTTGACATTTGGTAACGGATTTGACCAGTAACGGATTTGACATTTCAACCAAAATGTCAAATTATGGCTAGGTTGTCGAATTTAAAAATTGAACTACAATATGCATTTTCTTAGAGTTGTATAATGAACAATATTTAGGGGTAAAAGTTTAGAAAAAGTAAAAATTAATACTAAAATCTTTGGTAACGGACTTGACAAAGAATAAAAATACGCACTTGGAAAAAATTTTGTGCGAAACGCCACAGCAATACTTCTCGACTCAGGGAAACAAAATGGTAAAAAATAGTTACGTCACTAATTTGTTCAGTTAATTGAATACGTGTTACCATCTTTTGACTTCAATAAATACCTTTTTTAGCTAAAATAATCTTAGGGTAACGGACTTGACAAGAACTTCCGGACAAAATATATTCATACATTTCTTATTGAAATAAAATTACTATTGTCAATATTTATCATGAATACCATGTACTAATAGTCAATATATAAAAATAATATGTCGCATTTACTTTTTTTGACCATTAAGTATAGGAAAAAAATAGTTGAACTTGCGAAAATTGGAAATGGACAAGCGTTTTTGCCTTGATTCTCATTTTTAAAGACTTATATAAAAATAAATAAATAAATTTCAATAATTTTTTGCGTGATAGAATTTTTTTTGGGGCATTTCTTACACAAAATAATTATTCGCATTGAATTTAAAGTATAAGTTATGCTTCAAAATCGTCTTTTTAACCTCCGGACAGCAAATGTAAGCAAATTTTGAAAATAGCCCTAATACCTTATGCACTTAATACCCTAAGAAATATTCAACGAGCTGACAATTTTTCGACTCATACACATATTAATTTGACTATTAAAGACTTCGCGAGTTTTTTCAACCTTTTGGAAAATATAAATTTGAAATCTGGGCTTTTTATTTCTTATCCAATCGTTTTGGCTTGGTTGAAGATGTATTGTTTATTTTCCCTCCTAAGTTTATCTTAATAACTAAGAATATGAATATTGCTATCTTCATATTTTCATATACATTTTGAAGAGTTATTTAATTAGCGTTTCATAGAATTTCAAATGAACCCAGAAATTTATTTTAGATGTTGTTTTTTTCCGAGAAAAACATTTATGGATATTGTATAGTTATGTATGTGCCTAAATGCAAGTTTACACCAAGCGTTCTCTCACTCTAGCGTATATTGGCGCAGCATGTTTTCCGGTTGAGAAGTACAGACCATCTGGAATAGTTTCCATGCGTAAGGAGTCTTCAAGATTCCACTAAAATTTCCAATTGGGTATGTTTTTGCTGTTACTATAGTATTTGCATTATTATCATTTTTTCCCTCATAGCTACATGTTGCTAGAATATTATTGTTCTAGTTCTTTAGCAATTAATTTCTCACTAAATGAGGATGTGTTAAATGTATTTTAATAGTGAAGATAGTGTCGTGCATGCAGCGGTTAAAGTAATCGACTTTTCTAAATTATAGGCGTGGGAGCAGTAGGCTTTCATGGACGAAATGAATTCTCCCCCAACAAACTCTGTTGACGCTAAAAAGTAATATTTAGCTATACATTATACTATATATTAGCTATTAAAAGTAATATTTATTGTTCATTGCCCTAAAAGTATCAGTGTTTATGCTAAATATGGAATTTATTTACTTATATTTTTAAGGTGTACGAAGAAAGATTACGGTAGACGATGTGTTTTTTTGTGGAGTGTATGAAGCAAACTCCGCAAACAAACGATTTTATCTGTTTCCACGAGACGAAGTGAGGTAAGTGTGAATCATCATGTTATTCTTGCAGTAATATGCTTATTTTATGTTTATTTTGAGGTACATTTCATCGTGGTCGCGTTTTGTTTTCATTTTGCATGCATTCAAAAAATTAATAAATAAACGCATAAATTAAAAAAAAAAGTAAAAAAAAAAAAGAAAAAAAACCTAAGGTAAAATCCTCTTCTTTTTGCATTTATATACTTATTTGTACATAAAAAACACATTTAAGCATTTCTGAAATTACTTTTAATACTTGTTGTCCATCTTTTGAGTATTATTATGAAACTTGAAGTTACACATCACCGTTTCCCATGTTTAAGTTTCCTGATGTTTATCATTTCATACATCTATTTTGCAGATGCAAGAAATGGGTTGAATCCTCTAAATTACTTTACCTACAAAAACTTGATTTTCGTGGGCTTCGCTACTACCATGTATGTTCGGACCATTTCGTTGACGAGGATTTCCTCTCCAGCACCAAATACAGGCTAAAGCGCAGCGCATGTCCAAGACATGTTGACAGTGAGTACAATTAAGCATTTTTAAATACTAAAAGCATGCAAAAGAATTATTAAAGCAGTAAATTCTAGACTGATGGTGCTAAAAAGTACAAACTGCAGTCTCTGGATGGAATGACCGAGTTGGTAGTGTATTGCATGTAAAGGAACTAATGTTTAACGACAATGGAACGGTATTCCCCCTCATCTTTGATTTTTCACTTTTCAATATTTCATTGTTGAAAGTATTTAAGTTTTCAACAATGAAATATTGAATATTTATTTCAGTTTTTTTGAACTTCAGAGAATTACAAGATGATTAGTTGATATTCATATTAATTTGTGAATAACTCCATGGACTATAAAATTTCAGTTCTCAGCCTGGATATAGGATGCGTATAATTCAAAATGCAGAGTTACTAATGACTTCTCCAGTGGCACCGGGTTTTGAAAATCAGTGGGGGTGCTCAAACGCTTAATTCAAAAAAATAAGGGGGGGGGGGGTAAAACGATTGCAAATTTTCAATATGAAACTTTAAAAAAAAAACTGCTTTTTTTTTAATGAGAAAAATACTTTATAGAGAATATTCTTTTGGTCATTACAACAGAATACTTCCACAGGTACAAAAGATCAACAAATTAAAGCAATATTTTATCGGACAAAATATTAGTAATAATTTCAAGTTATATTAACATAATAGTTGACCCTGTGATTAAAAAAAAACGCGAATAAATATACAAAACCTAACAGCTACACCAATTACTGCTAATAGTTTTAAAGGAGGAAAAATAAGTATATAAAGTGAAGTTTCTAAATAGAAAGTACAAAGATTTATATTTTTGTGGGGTTGAAAAAAAGAAAGAAGAAAACATGTGTTGAATACTTTTAACTTTCCCTCATGAAAAAAAAAAAAAATTGCGAATAGGATCGTTTGATGAAAATGTTCGGCACAGTTTCTTGGTTCAGTTTATCTTGAGATTTCTGTTTATGAACTTGAAAAACTACACCGACATTCAACTTTTGTTGAGTCATGGTGCTACACATATAAGTTTTCAATCTTCTTAGGACAGAATACGAACTTTCTGCTGTACGTGTAGAACTGGGCATAGTTAAATAAATGATTATCAATTTAATCCCTTCTGGAACAATTCGATGGCATGTTAGCTTGAAGTAAAAGCGTGACATCCCAGCTCACATGATTTCCATCTCCCACGGAGGCGGAGAACCTCCCTAGGGAGGATTAGTGCTTCCTTCTTTTGTTAAGTACTGCGGACACTTTTCTTTGAGACAGTGCGATACACAAGTTCTGTCTTCTGATCGACGCGACAGGTTGGCGAGGAAAGTTGGGTGAAATTTTCAATCGGTGGTTACTTTTTTTTGAAGTTTTCTTGTTTGGACCACCGTGGCTCACGGTGGATCTGATTTCTCCTCGAGGGAGGAACCCCTGCGTAGCGAGGGACGGAGGCAGAGAATTGCGCCGTTCCAACTTACCAGCCAGAGATCGCTTACAATAATGGGGCAAATTGAATACAATTTTCCACTCGCAAGGATTTTAGCAAGTTTTACTAAATGCATTTGAAAACTCTTTGAATTTTTTGACGCACGATAGGAAAAATAACCATATTTAATCAACGGAATGTCCGCCGGAAAGGGTGGTATACTTGTAACTCGCCCTCCCCGTCTTTCGGTAAAAAAAAAATTGTGTGATTTTTTTAAATTTATTTAATTTATTGTTATTTTTAAAATAATTTATTATGCTAAATAAAGTGATTTTAAAGCAAGGACAAACTGCAATATTAATACCACAAAATACATCACGAAAAATATGAAAGTCATGTTTATGTCTATGTTATAGCTCCACAGCGGGAATGCAAGGAGGTGCACTTTCACACCCTGACTTTCAAAAATTACATTAAATTTTTAATCAAGGCGATGTATCTTCATCCCATGGCTTATAATAAATTATTTTTAAAGAGTAATATTAATAGAGTACCATTTTGAACATTTTCTATTTTATTTTTTGAAAACAATAAGGAATTTTTAATAAGTGTAGTCACATACATTTTGGGAAAAGGGCACAAGTAAAAGTACTACAGAGTTTTCTGCAGCTTTACCAATACAGCTCTTAATTTCCTAAATATCTGGACACATATTTTTGTTTAACTGATCTTTGTTCCTCAAAACTATCTTTGTAAAACTGTGATATGTTATTGTATGCCCTGTGATATGTAAGAAGGCATTTTTCATTTCTTTGCAATTATTAATAGCTCCCGTGGAAAATCTTTTGTTGAAAAAGTTCACAATAATATCTGAAATCTCAATATGAACTTTCTTATAATGATCATGGTGGCTGGCAAAAGCTAAGTTACCCACTCCCATGACTTGATGACTAGAGCTCAGTGATCAAGTCTTCGAGGAATTCTTCAACCTTTTGGAAGAGTTGGCGCTTTTGTATTAAGATCTTTCGCTAAACTCATATAAAAGCTCCAAAATGCATCAAAACTACATCATTAAAAGTTAGAATACCAAATTTAAAAAATACATTATACTGCACAAAAGCATGATAATGGGTACGTAAATAACTTACTAAATTACAAAATTACAATTTAATCTTGTCGTTGGGTCATTTCTATTACAGAATTCATGCTGCACCAGTGGGGTTTATTCAAGATTTTTTTTTTCTTTTTGGTTATATTCCTTTCTCCTTCCCTATGTGAATAAATAACGTTTAGAAATTGTTAAATTGAAATATAGATACAAAAAATTAAAAAATAAAGCTGAAATAACTCTTTTGATTCTTAGAAGGTTTCCGAATGACGCCTTGCCCTTCTGTCTGGCTTAAAATGATCTTGATTGTAAAAGACCAATGAATTACACCGGTAAAATAAGGAAATAACCCATAAATTACCAAAATAAAAAGCGATTCAATTTGTGAGAATAAACATTTTTGAGGGGTGGAGGGGGGGAATTAAAGGATTATTTTCTAAAACTAGTCTGTTGTTAAAATAAATACTAAATGAAATGACCTTCGAACGTTTTTTGCCTGTGCAGTAAAAATATGAAAATTTCAAAACATATCATATAATTAGGCAAAAAAAAAAAAACCTTTTTTAATGCATGAACAAATAAAATTACCCCAACTAGACTTATCATTAAGAAAAAAGATTTACTCATGCAAGTTTTCTTTCCTTCTCCATCTCAGATGACGCTGTAAATTTATCTTGTCTTTTATCAAGAATAAACTACTCAAAATTATTTGAGAATAGTTCTGAAGGTAAAGTCTTAAACTATGCTGCTCATAATTAAATTTGAATATTTATAATTAATTAGTGACTTTAAATCATGAAATTCTGGTTTCGCGTTTTAGAATATAAGTAATATTTAGTACATATTTGTCTAGATGCGACAACTTTGCCATGTGGCCTGGACGCAAGAAATGTGTTAGAAACTCAGCAATGCGTCAGTAAGTGACTGCTCTTATATTTATTGTATTTATTTCATTTCTTTTTTTTTTTTTTTTGTTTCTTTTCCTACTTCATTTAAGACCATTGAAAAAAACTTCCAGCTGTTACTGGTGCATTTGGCTATATTATTACGAGTGTAGTGTATATCATACCTTGGAACCTTACTCTTACTCTGATTTTTTCTCTCTCTAATTTTTTAGATGACACTGTTAGTTTTTCTTCAATGAAGGAGAAACTGCACTCAAAACTGATAGAGAACAGTTCTGAAGGTAAAGTCTTAAACTTTAATGATCATGATTAAATTGGAATGCTAAAAATTCCAATAGTGACTTTAAACCATGTTATTTTATTTTCGTGTTTAAGATGATAAGTAATATTTATTAGATATGTCCCTGGATGATACAAATGGCTTGGAGTCAAGAAACGTGTCAGAAACACAGACGTATGTCAGTAAGTAACTGCTCTTATCATATACCATATTATTCCCCGATTTCAAAAGTAAGGTCCCGATTGCAAAAGTAAGGTAATTAATTTATATAAGATATTTTTCCACTCGCTTTCGGCGAAAAATAAAGACACAGTTCGCATTCGGTTGCTTTGTCGAAAAAAATGGGAGATTTATTTTGTTTTTTGTAAAGCTTTGCTTAAACTAATGCACTTCGTAAGGGAAGTCCAATGGTTCAGTTAGTTAGCACGTCACGCTAATGATACGAATATCTTGAGTTCGAACCTCCATGGGACCGAAAATTTTTCAGCAGAATTCCGATACAAATTATCATACATATGCAATTCACAGTCACTGCTCGATCTTTAACTATAGTGCATGATTTTTGAGATATTTATCCACTTTCGGCAAAATATAAAATCCAAATTTACGTTTTAATCTTTTTTTTTGGAAAAATTTTACTTGAAAAACCAACTTCCACTGTCTAGCGCGAATGCTACGCACTGGGCAGCTATTATTTATATCATTTATTTTGCTTCTTCCTTTGCTTCTTTCCCACGTAATTATTCTTCTTGAAAACATTTTCAGCTACTACTGATGCATTCCGTTATTACTACGAGTTATCTTGAATTCCAAAACTTGGGACATTATTCTTACTTATGACTTATCATTTTTCGAGGATGTGTCGCAAAATTATTCTTTCTTCCAACTTTTTTAGATGACGTTACCAGTGTTTCTTCTACTAAGGATAAACTGAACTCAAAATTGATGGAGAACAGTTCTGAAGGTAAATTCTGAAATTGTGATGATTATGATTGAATTAGAATATCAATAATTCAACAGTGACTTTAAACCATCTACTTTTATTTTCGTATTTGTATCGCACACATACAACATCACACACACACACACACACCACATGCATACTCACACAAACACATCACATGTATTATGTATACTCTCGCACACACACCAAGGCCGTATCCAGATCCAGAGGGGGGGGCGACGGCCCCCCCCCCGAAACCCAAAATGTTTTATAATGTAAAACAGAAAAAAAAGTTTTCTTTTTTTTAAATTTCAAATGGCAAAAAAAGTTTTTTTTTCCTTTTAACTATTAAACGAGTGAAAATTTGAAAAAGTACAAAAAAAAAAAAAAAAAAAAAAGACAATTCAAATTCTCATTAGCAGCAAAACAAACTTGAAAGCAAGAGTCTCATTAGCACTTCCAGCTCTCTTTCCCAAATCAATTCCGGCTCAAGGCAAGCTACTTGTCAGTTTGATTGGCGGCCCCCCTCCCCCATAAATCTTACACCACTCAGATTCTTACCCCCTAATGACCGGGCCATGTCTTCAATCAACAAGACCACACAAAAACGGATACGTTCACAGACCCTCTGCTTTGTTGGACGCTCACCAATCTCAGGCAAAAGTTACTTTCAAAAAATTCCATTTACAAATGTCACTACATGAGATAACACATTGTCTGGACTCAAGAAACGTGTCAGAAACACAGCAATATGTCCCTAAGTATATCCTGATGTATTCCGATAAAATGTTATGAATATCTTGAATTTCATAATTTGGCACCTTACTCTTAATCGAAACTTAATATTTTTCGAGGATGTGTAGGATAATCTCTCTTTCTCTTTTTTCAGATGAACCTGTCAGTGTTTCTTTTATGAGAGAGCAACTGAATTCCAAATTAATGCCAAAAAAAACTCAAATGGTGAGTATTTTACATAGGAGCGATTCCATACCAAATCACCGAATGGGGGTCGCACGACCTACTCGGATTTTTTTTTAATTTGGTACACTGATTGATGGTATAGAGTTATGAAAAAGCCCAAAAGGAAAGTTACCTGCTCCACTTATTTTCTGAGATACATGCCCTCAAATTTTGTCCGCCACGTCAAAATACTAAAAAAGTGATGTTATTTAATCATTTTTTATAAAAAAAATCGTACTCATGCAAAATAAAGGTGTTAGATATCTATGGAAACTAGTTACTCCAAGCATTCTGAAAAAAAAATACTAGAACGTTCATAATGAAAATTGCCAAGGTACAGGGCTCTTTGAAGTTGTCACCACAAAAACTTGATTTTGCAGATTTTGCTAAAATTCAGGCATTTATTACAAAAAAAGGCAAACAAAACCAAAGGTTTTCTCACTTTCTGGTAGTGTACAGGTCCTCCCTGTAAATTGCTACGCAATAAATTTTTTGGGTTTCTCATATAGGTCAACACTCGCGGTCGCCAGTCGCCAAATGCGACCAATTTCCACGATTTGGCGATCATTATTTTCACTGAGGTCGCCAACGTGGCTACCATTCAAAAATGTTACACCCCTTTCCCGACTTTAACCTTGACATGTGACCTTTTCCCAAATCCTCTTGTCCACTAAACATTCGGCAGTCGGATCGCCGGGGGCGTAAAAGGGGAGTGATATTATACTCTCATCCACTTAAAATTCGGATGTGAGATCGCCAGGGACGAAGGTATTGTCCTCTTGTCCACTAAAAGTTCGGCAATAAATTGGGGAGGAAGAGGAAGGGGAGGTATTGTTAACGATACCACTTGCGCAACGTTACAAAAAAAACTGAAGTGAAAATCGCGGCAGCAAATTTGTTTCAAAATTTGCAATTTCGATAACTCCGCTGTACTAAACACGCGATCCTAAAAACAGAAAAATCTCTTGCAGGATTTAGTAAATTGTGCATTTCTGACTTAAAGTTCGTTCTTTTACTTTATTTCTCAGTATAAATGGTTATTTATAGCCTCGCAGCACTCGAATAAAAACGCGTTTCCGAAATGACGTCGCGTTTTAGATTGTTCATATTCGCAATTCCGTTGCCGTTTTCGGAAATGACCGTTTCGAAATAAAGTTTTCTTCATAAAACATATGAATGGGACAAAATATGGCTCTTTTGCATCAAAATACATTTAGACAATTAAGGAAAATAAATCGCTTCTTTAATAGAAACACGTGCCTCGCCAAAAATAGCGCACCTGGTTTGAGATTTCAATCCTTTTGCATCTTGATAATGTTTCAATTGTTTTTGAAGTTTTGAGGCGTTTTGTTATTTGTTAACGTCACTCGGCTCATTTTATACAGTAATTTTGTAATGTATTTATTAATATAATTTTAATTGCTCATTGTAATATTAACCATAGAAACATGCCACCAAAAAGCACGTGGCTCACCGAAATATGCGGGCCGTGTTTGAGCTATCAATCTTTTTGCATCCTGGATAATATTTATTATTTTGGAACTTTTGAGACTTATGTTATCTGCTACCACGACATGTCTCACTTTATTCATTAATTGAGGTTTTTTTTTTTTTTTTTTTTCATTATTTTAGTTGCTTGTTCATATCATATAACGTTAACCAAAAACACGTGATTTGCCGCCCGTGCGCACAAAATAACATGTGCCTCGCCGAAAGTTGCGTACCTTGTTCGGGATTTCAATCCTTTCGCATCCTAAAAATATCTCAATTATTTTGGAATCTTTGAGGCTTCTTATTATCTACTACCGTAACTCGGCTCATTTTATGTATTAATTTTGCAATTTATTTACTAATTAACCTAATTTTAATTCGTCGTTCATATCATGTGACATGAACCTTAGAAGTGTAGTTCGACGCCCATTCCAACAAAGAAACACGTGATTCGACGAAAATTGCGGCCTCGTTTGAAATCTCAATCTTTTTACATCCTGATAATATTTAAATTATTGTGGAAGTTTTGAGGGATTTTATTATCTGCTACCATCTATACCTTGGCTCACTTTATTCTTTTGTTTAATAATCATTTTTTACTTAAGAATATTTTGCTGCTTGTTTATACTATGTTATTAAAACCAAAAAAGAAAGAGAAAACTGTTTTGAGACCAAAGGTCGGGTTTTTACCAAATTTTGAATGTTTGCTCTTGCTATACATACTAAAAAAAATCAGAAAATATTTTTGAAGTATCTTACAACAGGGGTTGGCCCAAGTTTAAACCATACTGTCCAAACTTAAACTTTATTGAAATGTTTTTTTTTTTTGGTGAACAAGTATCAAAAACAAATAACAAAAAAATATTTTTTTTTCTTCATAAGAGCAAGTTAGAACTTGTTTATTGAATTTTGAACATTCAAATATGGGTATAATCAAACTTTATTCTTGATATTTAGCAAGTTACATTGAAAATGCTGTTCTTCACTAAAAATTTCAATTATACCCATGAGCTTAGGTTTTTTTTTAAATAGTAGTTAGATAACAATAATCATATGAAATTAGCCAAAGATTGATTATCTGTAATAACTACATAATGCACTTACCTGAAATGGAATCATATCTAGTAAATATTTATAACATATTCCAGTATCATTATATAAAAAATTTATTGTGACTTAGAAATTACTCATTTTTATTCTGTTCAAATTTATATTTCTAACATCTGGAAGAAATGAATTTTAAAATACTTGTAATTATTTATGTTTATCATTTATGCTGTCTTCGTTATCTTAAATTTTAGTTATAGACTGAGAACAAACTGCAAAGCATATATTACTTGTTCATGTAATATTTCTGTATAGAACTAAGTGCTTCCTTATTTGAAACAAATCATGTTTCAGAAAACAAAAATGTCATTGAGTTTTAAAATTTTTGAAATTCATATGTTTTCTTTACTGTCTGTTTGCGTTTTGTGCGCCTGGCAGCCACGGACGCTTCTATTTGAAAAAGGGGAGATAGGTTTAGGATGCGTACTTCCCGATGCCTTCAGCTTTTGTTCGCTTACTACTTCCTCGTTGCTTTTCACCCCTATTTTGAGAAAATCCGAAGAGACTTGGCGCGTGCGCAGATATGGTGGAGGTCGCACGAAAAAATTTTAGACAGTAATTTTAACCTTTTTGCCAATATATTTGAGCAATGAATGATGTATGATGTTTAGTCATGCATCTATTTTTAAGAAACGTAAAGGTAGCAGTTTAGAACATTGTTTATATAAACATTGAGCTTTACATTATTGCTTTAAAATTTAAATATATTTTTCTAAATACACATTTTACGCACTTTTTTTTTCAATTTTAAGTTTGGCTACCATTTTGTGGGGTTTTAGTAGCCATTGGCTACCAATTAAAAATTTGAGTGTTGAGGTATAGTTTCTCACTCCTTCTTGGAAATATTTTAGCTTAAAAATAAGCAATAAGGCAAAAAATGCGTTTTTGGCCATCTTGGCAGCCATTTTTCTCATAAAGGGGGAGCAGTAGAAACTTTAATTTTTTTTTTAAAACAAGCCACTGATATGTTAGCTATTCACAGGAAAAGAGTTTACTTTTGGTTATTTCTCCCATTAGGAGATATCCTGCTGACAGTATATGCATGTTTTTCGCGACGACCATATGCTTTTGTTCCCCCTCTCATGGACTTAAAATTAATTAAACCAAAAAATAATGATATATTTATTATTAGCTGTTCATACCTCTATACCATCAATCTGTGTACCAAATTAAAAAAAAAATCCGAGTCGGTCGTGCGACCAACTTTTTTTTTTTCGGTGATTTGGTATGGAATCGCTCATAGGTTCTTTTCAGATAATTATGAATATCAGTAGCGAAAAAGTTATTTTCGGTCGTGTTATTAGTTTCCATTCACGTTTTACGTATACAGAAAAATACTACCATTTTGTATAATTTACTTCCGCTCACATTTTTGAGAAAATAAATTATAATTTAACCAAAACTGATAGTACAAATATTTGTCTGAGCATTGCCGAACGTTCTATATATATATATATATATATATATATATACTCACAACATATACATTGGTTTTACGTCGTTATAATAACAGTTTCGATTTAGTTCTAATGCATTTAAATCGAAAATGCGTGGTTTATACGCTGCAAAACATCGCTAGTACGTCTGTCTCCCCTCATAAATTCAAAATGCTTCTACTTTTCTTCTGTTAATTTATTTATTTAATTAAGCATTTATTCCTCATTCATTAATATTGAATTTCATAAGTCCCTAGAAAGGGTGTGCAAAAATTGAAGCTTAAGTTGTTCCCCTAATCATTCCTTTCTTTTTTTGTTTCTTTAATTATTATTTTCTTCTTCCAGCTCTCCCATGTCATTTTCAACCACCATTTTCAAGCTCTCCGAAAACAGCGAATAATTCTACACCAGGTACAGTATTCAGTTTTATAAAGCTCGGTTGCTATCTTTTTGTTTTGTTTATAAATGACTTAAAAGTAAAGAAAGTAGAGATGGACCGAAGCTTCGGCTAAGCCGTCGCTTCGGCCATTTCACCGAAGCTTCGGAAAATTCGGTTAATTAGTGTATGTTATTTTTTTTTTTTTTTTTCAGGTCCACGAAAGCGTCTTTTTGCGAAGGCATTTAACAATGCTCTTACGCCTAAAAGTAAGAAAATCAAACTTCTCACCAAAAAAGTCAAAAAACTGCAAGCAATAAAAAGAAAAAGCAGTAACGTTTTCAAAGTCTTGGAATTGCTGAAGCCCGCGATCTCACCAGGGCTATACAATTTCATCCAGTCACAATTGAAAGCATCAAACGCCAGTCTTAATGGCAAAAGGTGGACGACGGAAGACAAAAATTTTGCAATTCAGGTTTATCTAACAAGTCCCAAAGCATACGGAACTCTACGGAAATTTTTTAGTCTTCCCTCAACAAAAACCTTAAAGAGAACTTTAGAAAACATCAAAGTGCATGCTGGCTTCTTTCCTACAGTCTTTTCTTCTCTGAAACTAATCTCGCAAAAAATGAAGAAGGAAGATAAAATGTGTATTGTTAGCCTAGACGAAATGAAGCTGCAACCTGGCTTGTCGTATGACAGGGGCACAGATTCCATTATAGGTTTTGATAATTGTGGAACTACGAACAGCGACAAGATAGCAACCCATGCCCTTGTATTTATGGCCAGAGGCCTTTGTAAAAAATGGAAACAACCTTTGGGGGCCTTTTTCCCCTCTGGAGCAGCTTCCGCAAAGGATCTCAAACGTTTACTATTGAAGCAATTGAAAAATTGCAGGTTTCGGGACTATCTCCTATCGCAATAGTTTGTGATCTAGGCCCAAACAATCAAAAATTGTATTGGGAGGAAGTGGGGGTAACAAATGAGAAGCCCTATTTTTTTGTCCATGGTCAAAAAATATATGCAATATGTGATCCACCTCACTTATTGAAATGTACAAGGAATAACTTAAGTAAGTATCCTGCCTCTTTCGGTGATAAGCAAATAGCTAACTGGAAGGACATCGAAAGCGCATATTTATTCGACGTAAATCTGGGTGAAACAAATGATGCCAGAATGTTAGTTAAACTGATAAAAAAGCATATTTACTTGACAGGGTTCTCAAAGCTTAGCGTGAAGCTTGCAGCTCACGTTTTGAGCCAAAGAATGAAAGTAATGCTCCGATTTTTGACAAAATTAAAGCATCTTCCAGCATCTGCAAAACATACTGCTGATTTTTGTGATATATTGGACAGACTTTTTGACAATGTCAATAGCAGACGAATGAAACATCCCACTAAAAATCTCCTGTCAAGCGTAACAAAACACTCTAAGCATATCGCTGAATGGGAAAAAGGGATCAATTTCTTCAAGAGCTTGAAATTTGGCGAGAAATCTCCAGATAAATTTCCTTCCATAAAAGGCTGGATATTGACTTTAAACGCTTTCAAGCAGATGATCCCGGAGTTACTGGAGATAATTCCATTTGTACTGATGAACCGCTTTAACCAAGATAGCTTAGAAAATTATTTTGCCTAGGTGAGTCAGTGACTTTTGAAGGAAGTAAGAATTAAAATAAAATGTTGATAATGGTTTTTCATTCCAAAGACTGTTTCTAAAAGATTGGTTCACATTAAAAAGCATGAAATAAATTGCATATTGTTACTTGAGGATAAAATCCAAAAATTGCAGTTGAAATCATTAGATTCAGGTTTACTCTGAATCAGCCAATGAAATTTTAATGAAAAAATTGAGAAGATAAAATGTAGGCGACATGCTAAAAGTTATCCGTACAAAGCTCTATACAGCCTATATCTTCTCTCAAATTTTTAGTTTAAATTTTATTCAATGCTGTAGAATTAACCTAAATATAAAGCGAGATTAAGATAAACTGAAATGTTTGAGTTTTGTTTTCAAGAAATCATATGCTTATTTCATATCTTACTTTTTAATGCGGATCAAGCTTTTAAAAACAGTCTTCAGAATTAAAATGCTTTTATTTAATTATTATTTTAAAGTTTTTTCGTTCTGGAATGTATTTGATTTGGAAATTTGAAGCATATTTACCTGACACCTACCTATTTTTGTTAAAAAAGCTATTAACTTTTGTTTCAAGGTAATTGCATTGCTCTTATAGGGAGAGTAGCTTTTATTTACCAACATCTGAGCTAAAGATTGTAAGTTTATGTGCTCGAATTTAAAAGTAATTTGGAAAAAGAGTAATGAGGAAAAAAAATAAAGATTTTTAAAATGTTTTTGAACTTAGTATATGACTTGAATCACAGAAAGTTCGAAAACCTGCCTTGCTTGAAAAATTTAAACTGCCCAATATCCAGATATATTCTTTCTTAATTCATCCCTGAAACTAACTTATTAAATTTATTAACAGTACTGTTTGTTTTATAATTACTATTTTTCATTGTTTCTGGCTGCAGTAAAAAAGCGAAAGAACGTCACTTTATATTTACTATTATTTTTTATTGTTTTTGGCAACAGGCATATTTTTAAATATATTGCTGGCTACCTGGCCAAAAAGTATTTAAAAAAAAAATAACTGCAATCATTGCAAACGTGTATTGAGCACGGAAAAAAAGTTGGACGTAAGCCACATGTACATAAATTTAATGGAATACGAGTGGGTTAAAAACGCGCTTCTTTATCCCAGCTCCCAATTGTCAGGAACTGTAACAAAGTTCGGAAATATATTCACACAATTGTTTCCCAACATTTGTTCGGTTCCTGGTGTAAAAAAGAAACTAATTTCCGCGTTCAATACACTTGATTGCAGTTTTTTTGACTGTCCTGAGCATGCCGATAAGTGGGACTTTGTACCACAACTGTTTGCTAACACTATGATATACAACAAACTCAAGCTTTTAAATAGAACAATTAGAAACAATACCCTTCAACAAAATAAGAAGTTACAAAAATTAAAATAACAATACAGATAACAATTTCAAATATAAACACGTTTTTTTCTTCGAGACTTCCTAAAGTCTTAAGTAATATTCTGTTGACGGCACTAAGCCAAGGTCCTGTTTTTGTTCCTGTTTCTGTTATAAAAGAAATGAGTTAGCTGTTCTTCTGAAGTCATTCAATAGGCTAGTTTCCTGGTTCAAATCAGTAGCATGCCGTCCATGAACCAGAGGGACTAGGCTAGTCCCTTAAATAATCGACTAGTCAAAACATTTAAAATATTTGTCAAAACTGATACATTTGTTTTATATTTGAAAGGATTGAAAGATATTTTTTTCCTCTCCTGAGGCGCCAATTACTGTTTCTCCCCTGATTGCGTCGTTCGCCCCGACTTGTTCGAGCGAGGGACCTCTAGACAGAAACCTGTTCCGTTTAAGTCACTATAGCTTGCTGGAATCTTGGCGTTCGCATATTCGACCAACACCTTTACCTGACAATCTGACGAACCTTGTTTTAGGGCCTTTTGTGCAGATTTCAAAGTGAGTTTTCAGGACCAGCAAACCGACTTCTGAAAGTTATTTTCCTAAAACCAGCAAACCGACTTTTGAAAGTTATTTTCCTCTTGCTACTCTAAGTTTTCATTTATGGAAGGGACTCGGTTGTAGAATCTAGTCCTCTGCTGGACGTCGTGGACGAACATGCTCAGTTCAGGGTTCAACCGATTGGCCAGGAGTTCCGGCGAAAATTGCTGTAGGGCAATTCCACGATAGGGTCAACCAGATGGTCAAATTTTCAAAATTAATATTTCTAAACAAACAAGGTATCATTTTAAAGGTAAAGAGTTGTATATTTTGAAATTCATGTCTAAATTTTGATAACTTAAGTTTTAACTAAGTTGCAAGAGGTCAAACTAAGGTCAACATCCAGAGCGTTTTCAAACTATATTTAACGACTCTCAAAGAAGCTCTGTTTTTTCCAAAATATACATACTAAAATTATGAATTAAGACGAATAACTATTTAAATATTCAATGTACAGCAGGTGATGTTGCAAAAATGTGTGAGAATATAATTCATTTTGATTTGTGACAGAATTCCCATGGGGCACATTAAGTGTTTTACGTCCGACACCAAAATGTACGATTAACTATGCTGGGCCAATAATTTTAAAGCTACATACATTTAACTTTGTATACAAAGTAAGATCTTTGGTCTCATTGATGTAACCTATTAACATTTTGTGACACGTAAATATTTTTAATTAAAATCTAGGTGTCGGACGTAAAGAATTTTTTTACGTCCGACACCGTTTACGTCCGACACTGTTACATTCCTTATATAACACTTGTTTACAACTGTGATTCTCCATATTTTGCCTTTAATTACAAAGTTAAAGTGAAACATGATTTAAAAAAAAATAATTTTGACTTTACTGTGCATACATATACTTTAAATTTACTTATTAAATAGTAAATTTTGCTTCAGAAAAATACTTTAAAAGTTTTTTCTATCCTCATGAGACATTTATATTAAAACAATTACAATGCATCTGAGTTGTTCTGGGAACTCTTGAATTAATAAAAAGTTTATATACATATTATTGCTTTGAAAAAAACAGCAACCCAACTCTAAGTATTCATCTAAAGTTTCAAAGGCTAGATCATCACAACACAACCTGTATTCTGTTTCGCAAAGAGTGAGAACACGTGGATTTCGTAGTTGGATTTGTACAAGTGGATGCTTACCTTTTTTTTTTTATCAGTGTTCTGATTAATATTCATATTTGGTGGTTGATGCCATAGGAGGCACTGTGAAAAAAATCGTTTGGCGCCTCGTTAAAGTAGGAAAAATGACGGTGACAAAAGCGGAGAATTTTCTCTAGTTGCAGCACTTTTAAATCCAAATATGCATATAAAGTATATTCCAGCAAAAGATATACACATAGATACAAAGCATTTGCGTCAGCACTGGAAAGCAGTTTTCCATATTCCAAACATCAAATCTGCTCATTTTGTCAAATCAGTTGGACACAATCAAGTTTAAATTGGTGACATATCACGTGATAGCAAATTAAGAACAGTACCAATATTTTCTATGTCAGAATCTGATAATTCCGGGATGGAAGAATCTGCAGATCTTGATACAGTAAACATCAATGACTGGGTTGTGGTAACGCATGATGCCAAAGCTTTGTCTTGGATGTGTCACCAAAAAAATTGCAAATTACATTGTAGTATCAGTAATGCATAGTTCTAAAGGCTATTTTAAATGGCCAAGAACTGAGGACAATATATTTTACAAATTATGGGACATTATAAACGTATTCGTCCTCCGATCCCAACAAGAAAAAGGGGGCAGTTTAAATTTGATGAACCCTTTTAAATGTTGAAAAATATGTGTGGCCTAGGAATAAAAGTTAAGCTAATTTTCTTATTTAAAACTGTAATCATTGACATGTATTTACATTTAAGAACAACGGTTTAGGTCCAATTCGAAGAGTTTACGTCCGACACCGCAAATTTACGTCCGACACCAAGGTAAAAGGAGTTCCAAATTAATTTTATTCAAAACAATATCATTAAAAAACTGTAAAATATGCTTTAATCATAAGTATACTATCGATCTTAGCTGTTTTTGAAATTAAAATGTGAGCCAATTCGCAGAGTTTCTGTAAATTTTGAGTGAATCTCCAATTTTACTATTTGGGCGTTTACGTCCGACACTAACTCTTTAAATCTTCTTAATTTCTATTTAAGAGATCTATTTTAAAAAACTAACATGATTTTTTATTCATTATGATGTAACGAGTATTTTGAATACCTACTTAATCATTTCTATTCAGTTTATATTTGATAAATGGAACTAAAACTAAAAAATATTTCTTCATTTTTTACGTCCGACACCATGGAATTGCCCTGTATGTGTTATTTCCGTGTTAGAAGAAACTTATAGAAACGTTTCCTTTTCTTCCTTTCTTGAAGGGGTGGGGGTAGCTTCCCCCATTATCTGTTTAATTTATAACTATTATTAATATCTTTTTTTTTTTACTTCTCGTAAATAAAAGATTTCGGAATTAATAATTTTGTTATTATATGGCAAATAAAAGAACCAAAATATGCTTTCGTAAGTCCAACAGTATATTTTCACCTATCTAAAAACATTTTTTTTTATTATCACTTTTTTTAAGTCAAGCTAAAGTAGCGTTTACTGGTAAATCATAGGTTTGTTTAAAAACAAATAATGCAGTTAAAGTTTCAGCATACTCCAATTAGCTGAAAGGATTACTAAACAGCATATATTGATGTCTTTCACCCTTTCGCATGGATATTGCAACTCTTGATGGCTAAAAATAAATGTATTAATTCATCTCTAAAGAAATTCAGTTTCTTGTAAATAGCATAAGAAATCCCTTCAGCAATGTCAGATCATTTGATGATCGGGGTTTCTAGAATGAAATATTCTTGTAATTTAGTTTAGAGGAATTTTTCCACCGCTCAGACTTACTTTGTTTGCAGCTTGATTCATTTGGTATTTTAACTTTTTCATTCAATCTCAACATAAATGATTTGTAAATTATTATTTTCTGTTACTTTGAAGAATTTATTTATATAATTAGGTTTTCCAAGAATTTAATGCAAATTGAATGTTTTTAATTTTAATTTGCTACACTGGCGGACAGAAATTGGTGAATGCCAACATTTACCAGATTTCAGTACTTCACAGTAACATAAAAAATATAAGTATGGTTTAATGTAAACAACTGGTTCCCTGTAAAATATTCCTCTGCACGGCACACGCCATTGGTTCAAATGTATAGTCAAAATGCATTTTTGTAAAAATAAAGTTAATTTTTTTTGCTCTCGTCAGTTTTGTTTTTCATGACTTGCATCATAAAAAGGGAAGGTGCAAAGAATGATGAAAAAAACATCTCAGAAAAAAAATCTTCAGATTGTACTAGTAGTGACATATGGGTATTTTCCAAGCATAAAAAATCAAATATGATACGTAACGAATAATTGCGATGTACGTATTATGATAATTACAGCAAGAACCAAGAAAGGTTGGCTTATAAAATATCAGTTTCATATTTCTTATGGAATGTTGGCATTGTAAACGACTTACCGTATAGGGTGTACTTACTTGTACAATGCAAATCTAGTATCCGAGTAGCGATTAATGAATTTGATAGTTAAATCATTTCGGAAATGTGCGAAAGGTATAAAATTTTAAACAACACTGTTAAATAATGATAATCGAATAATTACAAAATTTCTAGTCACCACAATAAGTTATAGTTAATGCTTTGAATTATTCATTCTTATAGAATAAATTACAAAAATAAAAGTATTTACTCTTGTTCCTTTTGGATAGTTTATCCGAATAAAATAAATTATAAATAATAAAAAATATTCGACATATAGATCCCATATTATTTCGTCTTAGAAATTAACTTCTTATTTTGAATCTGAAACACGAGATGGAACAAGATTAATTCGTTAAAGACGCATTTCCATGACATTGTTCTCATACTTTTCAGAAATTTAAAAGTTGCATTGATCTCACAAGAGTCCTTTCATTATGACTCAAAATTGTACGACTCGAAAAACAACGCGCAGGCGCATAGACGGTTGGTGAGTAAGAATTGAAACTATTGTTTAATATTTCACTTTCACTAATTTCATAAATGTTATTACTGTCTTAAAGACGTTTGAGAATTTTAAAGATTACTATTGCTGTGGTGTTTTTCCCTCTTTCTTTTTTTTTTTTTTTTGAAAAACCTTTTTTATAAAAGGAAATTTTATTTGTAAACGGAATTACATTATTGAATTTAATTAAAGGGATCTTTCAATGCTTTGCACTGGAAAGAAAAAAAAAAGAACAATGTTGTAGATCCCTCAATCGGTTAGTAATAAAACAGTTGAAATATTCTTCGTCTGAATGTAAGGGACTTGACACAAACAAATGGCAAAGAAAGAACTGTTATTTGCTGCCGTAAAATGGAATGTATCTGAACAGCGGGGTGATTCAGAATGAAACTTACTGACCATACAAAGAAATTCTTCATAAATATACCGTCGGAAAATTTTGGCAGTTAAATTTTTTTTAAAAGGTTACATTTTATTAAATTAGAGGAAAAATATTTTTGTCATTCTGGTAACATTGTTGATTTATGAGCAAAGCTGCAAGCCGAACGCTAAAAAACGTCAAGTTTTAATAGTCTGCATAAATTTTTGAGTGCAGACCTCTTTATGTTTCAAACCTAGGAATAGTATTTTTTTAATTATGCATATATCTGGGCCAACAGAGTACCACATTATAAAAGTCAAAATGTTTAAAGTGTGTCATAAAAATGAAAAATTCCTTATTCTGTCATAGGATAAGGATTTGTGAGGTGAACCGAAACACTTTAATCTGTTGTTCCAATTCAAACTTATTTGAAGGAAACTGTTTGAAAAATCAAGATTATAACCCCAATTATTCTAGTCAAGACAGGGACAAGGATTTATTATTGTTTGCTCCTTCTGGTGAGCAACTAGAGCTTAGAATAACAGAAAATTCCGGACTTAATTTTTTTTTGCTTCAGGAGATTTCATTTTACTTAAATACATAGGAGAAAAGTCATACAGATTCCATGTAGCAAAAGTCCAGTACACAGACAACAATGAATACGTGGGAATATCTCAAAGAACGTTCTTCAAAACTCAGAGATTTCAAGAAACCAAAGAAAAGGCAGCGTTCCTCCCAGATGATTTTATGAAAAACTTCAGGTACGTTAATTTTCATCTTGCTGTTGTGCAATATAAAATCACTGCAATATTTTAACACTTTAATTACAAATCTGGTGTCCCCCAAATTGTGTTGCCCTTGCTTGGCCCATGCTGCATCTGCTAGTGCCCTACTCTGGCCTAGGAGTTTATTAGAAAGTTATAAATATTTTCCCTAATCTCCGGCTAGCCCCAAAGAATTTATTTTCTTAAACGGATTTTTTGTTATTTTTTTCTCATGTTTTTTTTAAGTTTTATTTGTAAAGTTACAACATTAAAATTTGAGGTTCGAAATTTTTATACAGTAATGATTGCGTAAAAAAGTAAAATTCCACTTAGATAAGGATCCCTATTCATTTCCAACGTTCATTCGACACACCTCATTATGTTGAAGGAGATCCTGCCCCACCTCGTAAGTAGCTTAGATTTATGGTATCCAATAAAAGAGTAACTGCTCAATGGGTTGTTTGTGTTTACTCACGTTTCCTGTCACGTTTGTCTGTTGCTGTCGCGAACCTCATCAGCGATATCACATTTCGATGGTTTTCAACACAAATTGCCTCTTTTAACGTACTTTGCCGCCAAGACAGAACGGAGGGGGATAGGGGGACGGTAGGCTCGTAGAAAGGCAGCTAAGGGAAAATACCATTAAGATTCCTACTGGCCAAGGGTGCCTGCAACTTATATATAATTGTCTTTTTAATGAATTAAGTACTTTTTCTAGAAGCAGAGATTTACCAGTTTCCTCTGCAACATTCATTTTCGTTCCCTACGGAGCTTAGCATTTATAAGGTAAATCATTATTGAATAAGTTCGTAAAATTATTTATTTATTTACTTACTTTTGCAGATATTGGTTGAAAGTTAAAACTAAGAAGTATTTAGATATACGTAAATGGTAAATAATATTACTGGGCCTCTTTAAATTGAAAAAAATTTTGAAAGGAAAGAAGATATATGGGCGATTCTCTGTAAACTGGTAATTGGCTGTCCGGACCAAGTATTTTAAAAATAATAAAGTGTAATTAAGTAATTATCGCTCTTAATACAAGAAAAGCATTAATACTTTGTGGGCCAATTGTTGGTTGGTTGGTTGGTTGTATTTATTTTACTGGCGCAAGAGCCTTAGTAGGCTATACTGCGCCAAACGATGGTTTTATTTAAAAAATGAAGAGATGTCAGAGCTAAAATCATCTAAAATACAATGGTCATAAAACTTCTAAAATTTTAAAAACATTTCAGAACAAGACACATAAAATTTAAAATTTCAAATGACAAGATGAGAGCAAGAACTGTCAAGTGATTTTGTCTTAAGTCAGAAATGTATAATAATGATATCCAATAAAACATTTTTTTTTAAATATTCAAAATATTTTCAAAACAGAAATATATAAACAAGAAACACGTAACGAAACCAGCAATATGACAGAGATAAAAATACTAAATTAGAGAAATAAAACCAATCTCATGTAAAAAGGGAAATAAATTATGATGGGGTGTATCCCCAAGTAATTCTGTCAAAGATGGATAAAAATTATTAAAATGTTTAAAACGAGTTTGGTTAAAATTTGGATATTAACACAGGATATGAAAACACTTTGGTTAAAATTTGGATATTAACACAGGATATGAAAACAATTTGGTTAAAATTTGGATATTAACACAGGATATGCATTAACACAGGATATGAAACACTGTCTGGTTGACATTGCAGTTAATACATATAGGCGCTGGTTCACGGCAAGTGGGCCAATTGTATTTGGAGCGATAACAATTTAATTTTTTTTTCTAGAAATTATCTAAGCACCAAAAACACAGTCCCCTGGCTGTCCCAATCCCATAGTCTAACTGTTAAAGATAGTATTTCAAAAAACCTATTAACACTACATAAATTTGGCAATTAATGTCTAAAAATAGAATAATGAAGCTATATTTTTCTTATGAAATAAAGTATAATTACGTATTTCTAAAACTTAAAATTGTCATGTAAATTCTGTCAAGAGTTTTTTCGAACAGTCCCCTGCAACAAATTCAAAGCTGTAATACGAAAAATCTATAACTTTTGCAAATTCTTTTTGGCATGAAGTTTAAAGTAATCAGTGTGAATTTGACGAAATCGCCGTGAACGGTGTTGAAACGCCACTTTGTTTAGTTCGAGAGCCACATTTGTGCTGAAAGTATGCATCGTGATCGTTGCGAAAACAGTCCTCTGGGAAGTGATTTTATTAATGGCAATTAGTTTAAATATGAAACATATTAGTTATTATGTCCACGATTTCTGCCTAAATTTATAGGTAGTCTTGAAACTAATTATGTTCCAATAGTTTTGCAGATATTACGCTACAAAGGGCAAAAATACAGCTACCTAGCACAGTCCCCTGCCTAGTTATACTAGGCAGGGGAGTAACCCCTATCATGATTTATCAGAAAAACATAAACTTCAATTGGCCCTCTTTCAAACCAAAGTAATAGATTCATTTTCTGAGCAATAGGGCAATTCCACGATAGGGTCAACCAGATGGTCAAATTTTCAAAATTAATATTTCTAAACAAACAAGGTATCATTTTAAAGGTAAAGAGTTGTATATTTTGAAATTCATGTCTAAATTTTGATAACTTAAGTTTTAACTAAGTTGCAAGAGGTCAAACTAAGGTCAACATCCAGAGCGTTTTCAAACTATATTTAACGACTCTCAAAGAAGCTCTGTTTTTTCCAAAATATACATACTAAAATTATGAATTAAGACGAATAACTATTTAAATATTCAATGTACAGCAGGTGATGTTGCAAAAATGTGTGAGAATATAATTCATTTTGATTTGTGACAGAATTCCCATGGGGCACATTAAGTGTTTTACGTCCGACACCAAAATGTACGATTAACTATGCTGGGCCAATAATTTTAAAGCTACATACATTTAACTTTGTATACAAAGTAAAATCTTTGGTCTCATTGATGTAACCTATTAACATTTTGTGACACGTAAATATTTTTAATTAAAATCTAGGTGTCGGACGTAAAGAATTTTTTTACGTCCGACACCGTTTACGTCCGACACTGTTACATTCCTTATATAACACTTGTTTACAACTGTGATTCTCCATATTTTGCCTTTAATTACAAAGTTAAAGTGAAACATGATTTAAAAAAAAATAATTTTGACTTTACTGTGCATACATATACTTTAAATTTAATTATTAAATAGTAAATTTTGCTTCAGAAAAATACTTTAAAAGTTTTTTCTATCCTCATGAGACATTTATATTAAGACAATTACAATGCATCTGAGTTGTTCTGGGAACTCTTGAATTAATAAAAAGTTTATATACATATTATTGCTTTGAAAAAAACAGCAACCCAACTCTAAGTATTCATCTAAAGTTTCAAAGGCTAGATCATCACAACACAACCTGTATTCTGTTTCGCAAAGAGTGAGAACACGTGGATTTCGTAGTTGGATTTGTACAAGTCAGGGGTGGCCAACCTTTTTTGGGAGAGTGCCACTTTCAGGGGGAAAATAGTTCTGCGTGCCACTTTCAATTTTTTGAATAAATTGAAAAATGTGAAAAGGTGAGAAAATGGTACTTATAGGCTTTTTTTTGGTTTTTACTCACAAACAGCAACTCTTTTCTCTATAAATCCGCAGGTGTATCCATCCCTTCCCCCACCCCAAAATGATTATCCCCTCCCCACATGCTTCAGAGCAACTCAAGAACAAGGAACCCCTCCCCCCCCCCCTTAAAAACACTCTTCCTAAATTCAGTTTGTTTCAAAATCAGGGTTTGAAAAAACCCATTTTTTTTTTGAAAAAAGCCCAGCCCGTCTAGGATTTTAGTCGTATATCCAAGTTTTTTCTAGTTTTGGATGAAAACCCTGGATTTTTTCAGTTTTTTTTTTTTCAGAAATATTTTTAAAACCACACATTCTCTACTAAAACATTATATACCCAACTACAGCTTGCTACTTTAACTTTTCCTGAAGCCAGGGGAGCCCTGAAGAGAGGTCACCAAAGCCTCCGAGTTTTTATTCTTCAATACGTTTTTACTAAAAAAGAAAAAAACTCGTACTTTTATTTTCTATTTTTTTTTTTAAACTTGGTCAAAATGCCGCCCCCTGGCTGCTGGGCCCGTGGCAAGAGCCACTCCTCTGCCAACCCCTAGCTACGCCACTGATAGTACGCACACTGAAACAAATTCTCAAATTCTCCAAACATTACGTATTTCTAAAAACTCTCTTTAGAAATGCACTTTTGAGAAACGCATAACATTCTCTTAAATGCACTCACAAGTAGAATCTGGAATTGTTAAACAATAGCTCTCAAGCTCATTTTTGGCCCGGCCCGCTGAAAATTTTTAACTGAAGCTCAAATTTCCTGTGCCTTTCCTGCAATCAGACCAGGGCCGTCATTTCAAGTTTTTCCGGGGGGGGGGGCAAAGGGTCCAAACACAATGCAATTTCATCTGAAAACGCCAAAAACCTCGCCCACTTATATGTAAATACATTAATTTCTCAAAGTCAGGGGGGGGGGCAATTGACCCCCCTAAATGACGGGCCTGAATCAGCCTTGATTATATTGACTGTATTTTTTATGTCAATATAATCACAATTAAAAATTAATCAAGGTATTTTTTTAGTGGTAGCAAAGAGCCTGAACTCATTATTTTTTTTTCAATTATCTGATAATTCTTCGCGTGCCACTATGAATACCTTGCCGTGCCACTCTGTGGCACGCGTGCCGCGGGTTGGCCACCACTGGTACAAGTGGATGCTTACCTTTTTTTTTTATCAGTGTTCTGATTAATATTCATATTTGCTGGTTGATGGTGGTTGATGCCATAGGAGGCACTGTGAAAAAAATCGTTTGGCGCCTCGTTAAAGTAGGAAAAATGACGGTGACAAAAGCGGAGAATTTTCTCTAGTTGCAGCACTTTTAAATCCAAATATGCATATAAAGTATATTCCAGCAAAAGATATACACATAGATACAAAGCATTTGCGTCAGCACTGGAAAGCTGTTTTCCATATTCCAAACATCAAATCTGCTCATTTTGTCAAATCAGTTGGACACAATCAAGTTTAAATTGGTGACATATCACGTGATAGCAAATTAAGAACAGTACCAATATTTTCTATGTCAGAATCTGATAATTCCGGGATGGAAGAATCTGCAGATCTTGATACAGTGAACATCAATGACTGGGTTGTGGTAACGCATGATGCCAAAGCTTTGTCTTGGATGTGTCACCAAAAAAATTGCAAATTACATTGTAGTATCAGTAATGCATAGTTCTAAAGACTATTTTAAATGGCCAAGAACTGAGGACAAAATATTTTACAAATTATGGGACATTATAAACGTATTCGTCCTCCGATCCCAACAAGAAAAAGGGGGCAGTTTAAATTTGATGAACCCTTTTAAATGTTGAAAAATATGTGTGGCCTAGGAATAAAAGTTAAGCTAATTTTCTTATTTAAAACTGTAATCATTGACATGTATTTACATTTAAGAACAACGGTTTATGTCCAATTCGAAGAGTTTACGTCCGACACCGCAAATTTACGTCCGACACCAAGGTAAAAGTAGTTCCAAGTTAATTTTATTCAAAACAATATCATTAAAAAACTGTAAAATATGCTTTAATCATAAGTATACTATCGATCTTAGCTGTTTTTGAAATTAAAATGTAAGCCAATTCGCAGAGTTTCAGTAAATTTTAAATGAATCTCCAATTTTACTATTTGTGCGTTTACGTCCGATACCAACTCTTTAAATCTTCTTAAATTCTATTTAAGAGATCTATTTGAAAAAACTAACATGATTTTTTATTCATTTTGATGTAACGAGTATTTTGAATACCTACTTAATCATTTCTATTCAGTTTATAGGGTCACCCGGGGCAATTCCTGGTCAGCAAGTTTCTGGGGTAATTCCTGGTCACAGTCCTTTTTATGTCTTAATAATCCTTCAGCAAAATGAAAAAAATCACAGAGGTATTCTGAACTATCTTCATTGCAATTCATTACTTAATTATGAGTTGACTGTGTATTTAGTTTGAAAAAAAAAATCTTTTTAAAATCGCTTGTTAAATTTCGTAAAACAAGATTGACCTTAGTTTTGATACATTTGTACAAAGATCGTGATCAAACTCAAACTTCTGAATATTTTTCTTTTTCGTTTTTTTGGTTGAATTAGGTACCATGTCAGTTACTGAAAAATAGTTTTGGATTTACCATTATTGTTTTGAATAATTTGCAGGAAGGCTCCAAATAATGCCCCTGGCTACTGGGGTAATTCTTGGTCAGTGGGGTAATTCTTGGTCAGTCCTTTTTTTAATATTTATGGATTATTATTTCACCTATTATTGACATATGTTATTGATTTAAACTATATGTAACTCTGTGAGCCTTAACTGCAAAGTTAAATGTAACCGCAATGTAACATTCTTATCTGTTAATGATAAGTATACATTTTCTTTGTTAAATTTCATCCAATTATTTTATAAGTTTTAATAATTATTCTTAATTATACTAAGAAAAATGCTTAATTGTAACTGCATTGTACTATTCACTTAACTGTTCACCTTAACCTGTTCATAACAGACAGAAGCATGTGCTCAGTGTGTATGGTGCATGTGCACCATATTTTTTATGTACCTATTTATTTGGTAGGTGAAGATTCATTCACAACAGATATAAAAGCTGTAGCTATTGCAAACAAAGTGTATAAAAAGTATTTTGGCTAAGTTTTATTAAGTAAAGCTATTATGTTGAAAACAATTGCATTCTTCCTTAAAAAAACTAAATACAGTGTTTAATTAGCTATATATATAAATAAATTCTTTATCTAATTAGTTTAATAACTTATGTTAATAATGTGCTTACAAAATGTATGCATTTTCATCAATCATTTGAGTGACCAATAATTGCCCCGTAAGTGGCCAGGAATTACCCCATCTCTGGGGTAATTCCTGGTCACTAATTAACGACAATTACTCAAGTTCATTAGGTATTGTTGATAGCATGAATATTTTATTCGATGGACATCCCAATATGCTTCCTCCATACCAAAATTTGTAACTCTAACTTAGATAGATTTTGTGATAATTGGATGTTAATGCTTTTTGACCAGGAATTACCCCAGGTGACCCTATTTGATAAATGGAACTAAAACTAAAAAATATTTCTTCATTTTTTACGTCCGACGCCATGGAATTGCCCAATAGTATTATAATTATACGAACATTTCAAAAAACCACGAGAACCATGATTTCGAGTGGAAAATGACGAGTTTACAGAGAATCGCCCATATATTCGAAGCAATGATGCGTATTTTAACGCATCGTTGCTTAAATCATGCATCAGCTCACGCATTTTGCTTACACTGTAAAAACTGAAACAGTCAAAAATGAGTACTTTCATGCTTTCAAATTTTCGTGAATGCTTTTATTTCAAATACGAATCTTTCTGTTTCAAACCTAAGAACCAATGTTTTCAAATCTGAAATTTAAGTGCTCAAATTTGAGTCAAATCACTTTAAATTTGTTAAATGAACTTAATTTTAACGGGGTAATTGAAATTATTCATATTATATTTCATCTGCTGCTATTTCGAACGAATTGCTCTTTCCAGTAATATTTTATCAAATAAATTATGAGGAACTACTTCTTGTCTTTTTCACCGTCATTTTGTCCTGACTGCGGAAGAATAGATAAACATTGAGTCAAGATGGCGGACAAGTGAAAGTTGCACAGAAAGCGGATTTTTCAGTTAGAAGGATCCGTTGAAAATTTAAACGTAAGTTCACTGAATTT